>JACEVL010000207.1:527500-707500 GCA_020284085.1 Aporrectodea caliginosa
GAGGTTGAGAGTTCAAATCCCTGTCAGACTAGAAGCAATTATACAGGTCCCTCTCAAACCCATGGCGTCGTCGCCACCGATTCTCATTGGCTTCTTCGGTACCCTTCAGATAATGGCGGTTTCTGAGAGACAATTCGAAGCATTTCCTCATTTGGTTTGGGAAGCCAGACCATTGAATTGGCCACAAACTGATTAGGGTGATGGTTCTTTACTAGACTAAAGTAAAAATTCTGAAGAACTAAAAAGGTTGTCAATTTTTCGCAAAGGTACACGTAGATATACAGCTTTGCTTATTTGCGACCGCTCGCTCTTTTTAAGCATAATCTAGTACAAAGTATTAAGTGGTACTACTGAATGATACTGTTAAATGATACTATTTCGCCTCTGAGTAGGCTTATTTAAGGGGCGCTATATAAATTTTAATCAAGAATTGAATGGTACTATTAAATGGTACTATTACATGCCTACGATTATAGAACGACGCTTTTCCAGACGATAGTTTCAGCCCATCAGATTCTCTGTCTGTCTGTCTGCCTGCCTGTCTGTCTCTCGCTTTGTCGCTCTCTCTCTCTCTCTCTCTCTCTCTCTCTATCTATCTATCTGTCTGTCTATCTGTCTGTCTGTCTATCTGTCTGTCGCTCGCTACGTCTCTCGCTCCCACTTTATGTCTGTCTGTCTGTCTGCCTGTCTGTCTGTCTATATGTCTGTCTGTCTCTGGCACTGAGACACAGACAGAAAGAGTGGAGAAAACAAAGCTTTCCCATCTGCCTGTTGGAGTCAGGAACCGGATGTCCACAAGACAGTATCAATCCGTCGGCGGCATCTTTCCGCTCCATCGTCATCGTCCCCTCCTTCTTCCTCCCACGCCTCCCCTTCCTCCTCCTCCTCCTCAGCATCACTCGTCGCCTGTTGAACCTGGCAAATCGGAAGCAAACGTGAGCGTTGACTGCAGCGACTGGTCCATCCTGGCGCAAGATAGAGAGGATCAGTGGACTTGGAGGAGAGACCGTCTCTCCCTCGGACGCTTTGAACGGTCGACGACGGACGAATGGAATTAGCGGTGCCTTTGATGGTCTAGATTAATTTATCACCATCGAGGATTGACAAGTGACGGCAGGTCTGCCATTCCCTTTCCCTTTCCCTTTTCTTCTCGATTGGATGTGGAGTGAGCTATTGATCGGTTGAGTGAGTGGGCGAGAGAGTATGGTAATGTCGAATAATCCAGGGGCCATTTTTAGAGGGGAAATTTGCGAGGGAGAGGGCAAGTAGCCTCGCATACAACATTTATGGAAAAGATTTTGACGACGTTTCGTAGTCAGAATTTACCAAATTTTTTAGAGCCGGTATTGAAGCAAGTGAAACAACTGCAAGCGTGTCATGCTTAAAATCTGAGTCCTGAATAGAGGGGGACTGTCCCCCCAAAGTTTTGACTGAGGCCTATCTTTCCGCCAAAATGTAAAACTCCGGCCCCGAAAAATCTATCCCCCAAAGTTATGCAAAGATGTTCGCCTCTGCCTATATATGCCTCGAAAAATAAAGACGTCAAGAGAATCAGTTCAATCATCAACGCTGACAGATCAAACAATGGCACTGAGTCTGCACGGTGTTGCAGGACTTGAATTAAAATGGGTTTCTAACAATGCAAACGATTTGCCTCTTTCCTCTAGTCGTTGTATGTATAGAGGTCAGTGAGACAGTGACGCACGGTATTTTTTAGCGTCCCTTAGACGCATTGTTAATTTATTTATGCGTCCATGGACGCAAACACCTTTCTTTTTCTGCGTCCGGCTTCAAATGTTTGGAGTCTCGGACGCACAATATCGGAATCACTGGTGTGGAGGCAATTGAAAAAGTCCACGAAGTTTAGTCAAGCGACTTCATTTCTCGGTCTCGGCATGTGGGCCAACTTATAATATCGGGGCTGAAGGATTATGTAGCATCTTTGGGTATGCTGCGCGGACACCACGAGGTACCAGCCTACCAGATCTTCTAATGACGACACTACCCCTAACCCTGACGGCCTGACCCTATATCCGACCCTAAAAGATGCGTGGTCGTACTGCCCCAACGAGTGTTGAAGCAGAAGAAGATTATGAAGTACAGTTGAGCTCGTTAGGTAGCACAGCAGAACGGGAAACCTCTTAACAAATTCCCGCCCTTACAAGGATTTGAACCTCTGGCGTTTTCATCGACAGACCAGTAGGCTAACAACTTTTACTATCGCGCACCCGTAGGCCTATGTAATGGAGAACGGTTTTAAATGCTGCGTATGCATAAAGCGTGTTTCTGTTGTTCACTAGGTGGCCCTAGTGTGTGGCTTCAAAAACAGTCGCTAGATGACTTTAATTTTCGTATTGTGTAAACTATACCTGTGTGACGAGTCCTGACCAGAAAAATAACACTGTAAGCTCTACAAACATAGTATAAGCTATATCCATACATATATACTCAGCGGCGCCGCTAGACGTACGCACTTAGTGCGTACAGCGCTGAAAGGCTAAGAAATGAAAAATTGCAAAATGAAAAAAGTGAAATATTATTAAGTTACAAAATTATAATTACTTAGGTACTAGTTTTAATATTAGGTAAACTAACAGTCTAACACCATCTAGCAGTGGCGTAACCAGAGCTTCCCAAAAATTACGCAGATTTCAACCTCTCTGAGGGGAGAGGTCTGGGAAGAGGCTGTAAGGAAATTTTATTTCGGGGTTTGTAATGGTGCATCTTGGAGACCATCTTAATTTTTTGGTTAAAAGTAATAACATTTTACATCAGTTCTTTGGGAAATTATATAATTTCATAATTATGTCATGCGAGGCGAAAAACTTCCTCATTCGTGCCTGAACACCCCTTGCAATCCAATTACTATTTACCAAGACCACAAAACCAGACAAAGATAATTAAGACGAAGATACAACCGATTTGCCTCTAGTCTACGGGTCGGAATGTTGGCCAATGCGAAAGCAAGACAAGAAAAGAATTATTACAGCAGAAATTAGTTTACTGCGGAAGATCGCAGGATTTCAAGACTTCAGAAAATAAGAAACGCTGGCATTAGACAGCATTATGGATCGAAACAACTCTGCTAGACAAAGTCGTTCAAAGAAGACTCCGATGGTTTCAACATATAGGCCTAGAGAGAATGCCAGTTGACTAAATACCAAACACTGCACTACATGCAAGATTCGAAGGAAAAGACACTAAACTAAGGCAGAGCCAGACAACGCTGGATAAAAATGTATGTAAAACATCACTTTGAAACTAAGGGAAACAATGGACTTGACAAAATTAATGACCGAGGAAAATGGAGATCATTTATTCGTACACATCGCCGCCAAATGGCTGGCGTCAGAAACTGATGATTGTGTGATGATGATGATGATGATGATGATGATGATGATGATGATGATGATGATGATGATGATGATGATGATGATGATGATGATGATGATGATGATGATGATGATGATGATGATGATGATGATGATGATGATGATGATGATGATGATGATGATGATGATGATGATGATGATGCAATGCAGATGCATGGCGATAGGCTTCTGACAATTTCAATATGATGTACAAACATAATTATCAAACAATAAAATAGCAAAAAATTACAGTCAAATCTGAGACACGGTCACTTACAAGGTATTTCACACATAAAATTTGATGATTTCACATGTATTGACTCTCCCTTCCTCCTTACCCTCCATTTGCTTCTCCTCCCTTTCCTCCATTCGCTCTCTTCCTCCCTACCCTTGCACATAATTATCTGAAGGACGACCTACCTGTTTACGTCATTAGATTAAGCCGAACACCTATACTAGCTGATATATGCATGCGGCGTGTTTAGTTGCAATAATTTATTGCACTTTATAATTCCTCATGATGATGATGATGATGATGATGATGATGATGATGATGATGATGATGATGATGATGATGATGATGATGATGATGATGATGATGATGATGATGATGATGATGATGATGATGATGATGATGATGATGATGATGATGATGATGATGATGATGATGATGATGATACTAATAATAATAATTATAGTAATAATAATGATAATAATAAAAATAATAATAAAATAATAATATAATAATAATAATAAAAATACGCCACAATCACCCGAACGCATGCTTTTGTGGCGGTTGCATTAGAGTCCAGCGGTTCTTGGAGTTCTGAAGGACTGGATTTTGTCCTAGAATTAGGACGAAGGTTAACCGATGCAACACATGACACGCTCGAGACAAGCTACCTGTTTCAAAGAATCTCGGTAGCTCTCCAACGCGGAAACGCCATCTGCTTTTCTTCGACATTACCATGCTAGATTGTTCATAATAATAATAATAATAATAATAATAATAATAATAATAATAATAATAATAATAATAATAATAATAATAATAATAATAATAATAATAATAATAATAATAATAATAATAATAATAATAATAATAATAATAATAATAATAATAATAAAGTTCCTAAAGTTCCTGAAGACGAGGCCTGACCCTCCAGACAAATTTCCTAATAATAATAATAGCAAATAAATCCTGAGGGATCCTCCTTTACATCCTCCTAAAGAATAATAATAAATAAATAAAAATAAATAAATAAATAAAATAATAATAATAATAATAATAATAATAATAATAATAATAATAATAATAATAATAATAATAATAATAATAATAATAATAATAATAATAATAATAATAATAATAATAGCAGTAATAATTATATTAATAACAAAGAAGTAAAATTAAGATAGCAACAATTACGATGATAATGGTACTATGGTAGTAAGAACTTAGAAATAGTAATAATAATAATTATCCATAGATAAGCGTTCAAAGCGGAAAGTAATGAATAATAATACTAATACTAAAAAATAATAATAGCAATAAATAATAATAATAATAACAATAATAGCAATAGCAATATTAATAATAACTTAACGAATTATAATAATAACAATAATAACAATAGTAATATTACTAATAATTTACCGAACCAAATTGACCTAATAAATGCATGCCATTATGATTATTCTTGTGCAAAATCGGTAACGAAGTGAATGAACAACTGAGACCTTACCCTCCAATTCGCTCTTCCTCCCTTTCCTCCATTTCTGCTCTTCCTCCCTTTCCTCCTCGCTCTTCCTCTCTTTCCTCCATTTCGCTCTTCCTCCCTTTCCTCCATTTCGCTCTTCCTCCCTTTCCTCCATTTCGCTCTTCCTCCCTTTCCTCCAATTCGCTCTTCCTCCCTTTCCTCCAATTCGCTCTTCCTCCCTTTCCTCCAATTGCTCTTCCTCCCTTTCCTCCATTTCTGCTCTTCCTCCCTTTCCTCCATTTCGCTCTTCCTCCCTTTCCTCCATTTCTCTCTCTTCCTCCCTTTCCTCCTTTCCTTCTGCTCTTCCTCCCTTTCCTCCAATTCGCTCTTCCTCCCTTTCCTCCAATTCGCTCTTCCTCCCTTTCCTCCATTTCTGCTCTCTTCCTCCCTTTCCTCCAATTCGCTCTTCCTCCTTTCCTCCATTTCGCTCTTCCTCCCTTTCCTCCACCTGCTCTTCCTCCCTTTTCTCCACCTGCTCTTCCTCCCTTTCCTCCATTGCTCTTCCTCCCTTTCCTCCATTTGCTCTTCCTCCCTTTCCTCCATTTTCCTCTTCCTCCTTTCCTCCAATCTTGCTCCTCCTCCTCCCTTTCCTCCATTTGCTCTTCCTCCCTTTCCTCCATTCGCTCTTCCTCCTCCTTTCCTCCATTTCGCTCTTCCTCCCTTTCCTCCATTTTGCTCTTCCTCCCTTTCCTCCATTTCGCTCTTCCTCCCTTTCCTCCATTTGCTCTTCCTCCCTTTCCTCCTCCTTCGCTCTTCCTCCCTTTCCTCCAATCCTCGCTCTTCCTCCCTTTCCTCCATTTCGCTCTTCCTCCCTTTCCTCCATTTCTCTGCTCTTCCTCCCTTTCCTCCATTTCGCTCTTCCTCCCTTTCCTCCATTTTCCACCTCTTCTTCTCCTTTCCTCCAATTCGCTCTTCCTCCCTTTCCTCCATTTCGCTCTTCCTCCCTTTCCTCCCTCTTCCTCCCTTTTCTCCAATTCGCTCTTCCTCCCTTTCCTCCATTCTGCTCTTCCTCCCTTTTCTCCTCCACCTGCTCTTCCTCCTTTCCTCCATTTCGCTCTTCCTCCCTTTCCTCCAATTCGCTCTTCCTTCCTCTCCATTCTGCTCTTCCTCCCCTTTCCTCCATTTCGCTCTTCCTCCCTTTCCTCCACCTCTGCTCCTCCTCCTCCCTTTCCTCCAATTTCCTCTTCCTCCCTTTTCTCCATTTCTGCTCTCCTCCTCCCTTTCCTCTCATTTCGCTCTTCCTCCCTTTCCTCCATTTCGCTCTTCCTCCCTTTCCTCCATTCCCTCCTTCCTCCCTTTCCTCCATTTCGCTCTTCCTCCCTTTCCTCCATTTCGCTCTTCCTCCCTTTCCTCCATTTCTGCTCTTCCTCCCTTTCCTCCACCTTCGCTCTTCCTCCCTTTTCCTCCATTCCTCGCTCTTCCTCCCTTTCCTCCATTTCTGCTCTCCTCCTCCCTTTCCTCCTTTTCCTTCGCTCTTCTCTTCCTCCCTTTCCTCCAATTCTGTTTCCTCTTCCTCCCTTTCCTCCTCCCATTGCTCTTCCTCCCCTTTCCTCCACCTGCTCTTCCTCCCTTTCCTCCATTTCGCTCTTCCTCCCTTTCCTCCCTTCGCTCTTCCTCCCTTTCCTCCATTTCGCTCTCCTCCATTTCTTCTCCTTTTCCTCTTTTCCTCCCTCCATTTCCATTTTCTCCTCTTCCTCCCTTTCCTCCATCTGTTTTTCCTCCTCCTTTCCTCCATTCTTGCTCTTCCTCCTTTCCTCCATTTGCTCTTTCCTCCCTTTCCTCCATTTCGCTCTTCCTCCCTTTCCTTTTTTTCTTTCCTCCTCTTCCTCTCTTCCTCCATTTCCTCCACCTTTCTTCCTCCCTTTCCTCCTTTCCTTTCTCTCCCTCTTCCTTTCCTCCATTTCCTCTCTTCCTCCCTTTCCTCCATTCCTCTCTTTCCTCCTCCCTTTCCTCCATTTAGCTCTCTTCCTCCCTTTCCTCCATTTCGCTCTTTTCCTCCCTTTCCTCCCATTTCGCTCCCTTTCATCCCTTTCCATACCCTCCATTTCGCTCTATTCCTCCCTTTCCTCCATTCCACTCTTTTCCTCCCTTTCCTCCATTTAGCTCTCTTCCTCCCTGTCCTCCCTTTCGCTCTCTTTCTCCCTTTCCTCCATTTCGCTCTCTTCCTCCCTTTTCTCCATTTCGCTCTCTTCCTCTCTACCCTCCATTTCGCTCTCATCCTCCCTACCCTCCATTTCGCTCTCTTCTTCCCTTTCCTCCATTTCGCTCTCTTCCTCACTTTCCTCCATTTTGCTCTCCTCCTCCCTTCCTCCATTTAGCGCTCATCCTCTCTTTCCTCCATTTCTGCTCTCTTCCTCCCTCCCTCCTCCATTTCGCTCTCTTCCTCTTTTTCCTCCATTTCGCTCTCTTCTTCCCTTTTTTTCTCCATTTCGCTCTCTTCCTCCCTACTTCCTCCATTTCGCTCTCTCATATTCCTACCCTCAATTTCTTCTTCTCTTCTTCCCTTTCCTCCATTTCGCATTTTTCGCTCTCTTCCTCCCTACCCTCCATTTTGCTCTCTTCCTCCTCTTTCCTCTATTTCTGCTCTCTTCCTCCCTACCCTCCATTTCGCTCTCGTCCTCTCTTTCCTCCATTTCTCTCTCTTCCTCCCTTTCCTATATTTCTGCTTTCTTCCTCCCCTACCCTCCATTTTGCTCTGTTCTTCTATTTCCTCCATTTCGCTCTCTTCCTCCCTTTCCTCCATTTCGTCCTCTTCCTCCCTTTCCTCCATTTCGCTCTCTTTCTCTCTACCCTCCATTTCGCTCTCATATTTCCCTACCCTCCATTTCGCTCTCTTCCTCCCTTTCCTCCATTTCTGCTCTCTTTCTCCTATCCTCTATTTTCTCTCCTCCTCCCTATCCTCCATTTCGCGCTCATCCTCCCTTTCCTCCATTTTGCTCTCTTCCTCCCTACCCTCCATTTCGCTCTCTTCCCTTCCACCCTCCATTTCGCTCTCTTCTTCCCTTTTCTCCATTTTTCTCTCCTCCTTCCTCCTCCCATTCCTCCATTTCTTCCTCCCTTTCCTCCTTTCCTCTATTTCGCTCTCTTCCTCCCTTTTTCCTCCATTTCTGCTCTCGTCCTCTCTTTCCTCCATTTCTCTCTTCCTCTCTTTTCCTGTATTTCTTCTTCTTCCACCCTACCCTCCATTTCGCTCTCTTTCTTCGATTTCCTCCATTTCTTTCTCTTTCCTCCCTTTTCCTCCATTTCGCCTCTCTTCCTCCCTTTTCCTCCATTTCTGCTCTCTTCCCCCTTTCCTCCATTTCGCTCTCTTCTTCTTTCTCTTTCCTCCATTTTCTGCTCTTCCTTCCTCCTGTTCCTCCATTTCGCTCTCTTCCTCTCCTTTCCTCCAATTGCTCTTTTCGAGTCCGACCTCAGATAGCTGCTGCTCGACGATTGTCGCGATAGTTTCGCCAGACTGATTGGCGTCACGAGTTGGGAAGGCTGTAAATTGTTCTTTTACCACATTCTCAGAACCGGGGTTGTTACCGCCATTAACTTTGATAAGCAGACCGATATCTGTTCTATGGTACTGATCATGTCTGCGCTCATGTTCTACAATATAGTGTAGAAATTGCCCACACGACATTCTGCGACAATACTGTCTCGAGTTTACTGACCACACATTCTGAATCAACGAACTTATGTACTGGGCATTGCGTGGAACATATGAAATTAGCCTACGATGATTGAAACTACTGTGGGTCTGTGATCGAAATTTCAGAAGTGCCACGAAATTTCCAGAGTCCGCGAAGGAAAATGTTTGCGGACCTCACAATAACAAAGTCTGCACAATAGAAATTCAACGAATAATAGTAATCTAGGATGTCAATAAGTAATCTAAACGGTTTGTAGTTTTTGAGAGCTGTTAAAATCTATAATTGCTAGGGCCTATAGGCCTATTGCGTAATTGCTTAATGCTATATAGTAACTCGCCTGATCTTTGGTATAGCCTAATGATATTATTTACTATTATAAATTATAATATATAGTCTAATACCATCATATTATAATGAGTATAATATACTGTTATTATAAAATTGTACAGATATATTGTATTTGTACACCTAATTAATGGCTTCTCTCGAGTGTTATCTTTCAAATTTCAAAATATCAAATTTCAAAATGTTTTGTTCCTTGAACATTTAATAAAACTATACATCATTACCACATGGCTTCACGATTCGGTAGTTGAATCCTTGCTTGGTTTGTGTACCATGTGTTAACTATTTCTGCTAATTCTATCTGGCCAGCAATATGTTTATACCTCAAGGTTTATGGCGTTTTTGGAAATTGAACGTATTTTCTAGTTTTAATATTGATTTCAATAAATGTCTGGTTTGCCAGTATTGTCTGTAGTGAAACTCAAACACGACTCAAACTGCAGTACATCTTATAGCTACGAGTGACATATCTGGTTCCTACCATGCAGCACTGACTGAATATAGTCTAATACCATCGACCATTATAGAGCAATTTTGTTCAGATGATTGCTTAAACTGCTACCATTACAGTGTGGAAATTCAAAAAAGTTCCGACGCTCGTTCTCAGTCGTGAAGTGATCGATCATGTGACCGGAATTTAATACATAATTAGCACATTCGACGTTCAGTAATAAGAAATCTTCTAAGCTGGTTTAGGCCCATGTGATCATGCCAGCAGTTTAATTAAGATTTTTTATAGCATTGCAATAGCTGCTTTAATTTTTTAACACAATAGTAACTACAATAGGCCTGCCTAGAACCGGACTTGGATCTCCATGCGACATCTCTCTGGACTTGAGGCACTGCCGTACTCACTCGATCGACGCAGTGCTCGTGAATAAGCTGGTGCCCTGCGTTCAGCTTACCAGTGACGCAATAGAAATTTTATAGTTTATGATTACAATTACTCTGTGTAATTGCAGGCAACACGTTGTTTTGTTAAATTGAAACTTCTAATTGCAGACTACTTCGCAGAATCTAGCTAATTAAAGTTTTAGTTTTCCTTTTGAGACCAATAATAAGAGCAAAAGAACCAACTATATATCGAGCAGCAGCCTAAACGAAAAAGCCGGCCACGGTCTCTTTACTTGACATAAAATGTTGGGCATGAAGATTCCGTATATGTTTCTCAACTAATTATACCGCAACTCACCCACTGTCATCTTTCTCAGGCTCCTCTACTCATAACCCCACAGGCTTTCCAATCCAAATTGAAGTCTCCTCTCTTTAAGAATTCCTACCCTAATACATACGATCGAAGCTTTCTCGTCCTCAACGAAACCCGTGTAAGTACCTCTCTGTCTCCTCTGAGAGTCATTCTTTGTCGCTCTAACCGAACTCAGATCTCCACCGTACAGGGCTCTCTGGACAACCCCTCTGATACGACGCAGCGCTCGTGAATAAAAGGTGCCCTTCACTTAGGTCAACAGTAAAACTTTAGAAATTTGGAGCTTACGATTACGATTGGATAGCTAAAGATTTTTAACTTTACGATAGGGGTGGTCCTTAATTATGTCAACAAAATAAGGGGGAACCCAGTTTGTCATTTTGACAAGGTCAGGGGGGTTCGGTAAAGTCAACGGGAACAATTACCATCTCCAATAAAGAATCACCAAAATAACAATACAACATTCCCCCGCTTCAGTTTTAGCCATTTCCAGACATTTTGCTCAATCTGGATGAGTCAGACCGTTTATGCCAGTTCTCTAACATTTTGACCTTTGACCTTGAAATTGGTAAGGTCATTTCAAGGTCATATAGGTCAAAATCTGAGGAAAAATTACCATAGTGTACAGAATCACCAAAAATGATTCTACATTTATTGAGAGTTTTATCCATTTCCAAAGGATTTTACTCGAAAATTTACTTTCTGGCATTGTTGAAATAATTTTTTAGATTGTCGGTCAATGTTTGACAGGCTTGACAAGGGTTTCAAAATGCCTAGAGCTTTGTTGACATAATTACCGGACACGGTATGTATTAAAGGGAGAAATGCACAAGTTTACATTACGAAAAACTGTGTCATTGTTCTGTGATGCTTACTGCAGTAACACAAAGATAGCACAGTTCTATTTAGTATGCCTACAGTTGCACTTGCACAGTGGGGAACAATCCAGATTTCTTTTCCATATTTGCAGTTGGAGCAGTCTCCTTTGCAGGAGCATTTGAACAATTCCCTGCATGATCGGGATCACCTCTGGAATTGTCATCCAGATAGGTAACCATTTATCTTAAACTCTGATTGTTGCATAATCCTGTGCAGGCGCTAGAATGGATGACTGGCCAGATACACAAATGTATCAGTAACGTCTTTATATGCCTGCTATCATGCTATGCCTGCCAAACCGACTTCTTCCTCTAACCTCTGAAGGCAGATGTTGTATCAGCCCGAAAATGAGTGAAACACAGGTAATGCTCGTGATTGTTGCTCCCCAGGCTTGCACAGATTGCGTTGATGTGGTAAAACCTGTAATTCTTGCCCATGCCAAAGGCTACCCAGATATCGATCAGAGGTTGGGTTACTATTAGATCATAGAATGTGCCAACAAGGATGACTACAACATCTGTGTCAACAGTGCGCAGATGGAAAGTCTTTGCCCCATACTCCAGTGCATGCACTATATGAGCAACAATCCTGGTGTCTGCCTCTTCATGATTGCAGTTTTGCATGGGGATGGTGGAACCAATGGATGATACAGCTTTCCCTGATGTAACATATACGGCTTTGTCTGGTGGCCAGTTGAACTCTACAACCTTTGAAGACAAAAAGGCAAACAACTCCTTCTTGTTCATTGAGTCGCGAAGAAAGTCCATCCAATTGCGCGGCAGTTTGGTGTGACCAGACACTTTCCTGCGCACACCATCGCCTCTCTTTTCCCTGGTAGACTCCTTCAAACTGTCTGGGATGTACGTGTCCCAGACAATATCCAACCTTGAAGTATCCTGCAGCTGCTTCTTAAGATAAGGTAAAAATACCTTGTCTGCATATTGATGAAAGGAGGCGACGCTGGTAGTGGGCAGACAGTGGACAATGATGGCACCATCCAGTACTTTGCAGTCGCAGGCTCTGACTGCCCAGGTTGCTCAAGACATTGCAGCAAGTCAGACTTAGTGCCTGGTAAATGAAGCTTGCCGAAGTCTGAGAGGGAAGGAGGGAAGGATTGTATCTCATGTGCGAAGAATTCCTCCAAATCGCCATCCAGGTTCTGCATAGATATCTACAACTGACCAAACAGTGCCACATTGTTCTGAAGCACTTTGATCTTCTTCCCCTCCTTAGACGTTGCTTTGTACTTGTTTCTCGTGAAGAGTGCAAGGGAATTACTCTTGATTGGGTCATGTATGGAGTGGGTTCGGGAAACAAGCTCATTCTGAATGTAAGCTCGTCTTTTTATGACTACTACTACTTGAGACACGCTATATTTAGTCATATACGTCGGCATGCTTCAATTTTGGTGTTTTACATAAAAATGTTCAACAATTTCAGAGTGCTCCTAAGACAATCTGAGGTTATTTTAAGGTGAAAAAGGTAAATTTTTAGAGTAAAATGTTTGGAAATGGCTAAAACTCAGCTAAATGTTGTTTTATTTTGGTGATTCTGTGTAATGGTCATTTTTTCTTTGATTTTGACCTTTTGACCTTGAAATGACCTTGGGTTAATTTCAAGGTCAAAGGTCAAAATGAACAGAGAACTGCCATAACTCTGACTCATCCAGATTGACCAATATGTCGGGAAATGGCTAAAACTCAGCGAAATGTGTTATTTTGGTGATTCTGTGTTATGGTAATTTTCCCTTGATTTTGACCTTTTGACCTTGAAATGACCTTGGGTTAATTTCAAGGCCAAAGGTCGAAATCAATGCAGAACTGCCATAACTAAGAATTATCCAGATGAAGAAATATTTGGCCTAGCTATTGCCAATTTTCTCTGGATTTTGACCTTTTGACCTTGAAATGACCTTGAATTATGTTAGCCTTCGAGTTTTATGTCTTTCTCTGATATAGCCCTTACGGGTCCGATCAAATAGGTACAAGAATGACCCAACTAGAATAATATTTAGCTGAGTTGTGGATTTTTCCCTTGAGTTTGACCTTTTGACCTTGGTTTTTTGTGTTTTACATAAAAACGTTGATTAATTTCAGAGGGCTCCTATTCCAACTTTACTTAGTAGACCATAACGGATCTTCATGCCAAATTTGGTGCTTTTATCCGCCCGGTAACGATAATTTCACTAAGCCACCTCACTACAAGAAATAAGAGCAAAAGAACCAACTATAATATCGAGCAGCAGCCTAAACGAAAAAGCCGGCCACGGTCTCTTTACTTGACATATAAAGAGGTGTTGGAAGCTTCCCTCTGAATTCTGTATATTCTCAGTTTCTCAACTAATTATACCGCAACTCACCCACTGTCATCTTTCTCAGGCTCCTCTACTCATAACCCCACAGGCTTTCCAATCCAAATTGAAGTCTCCTCTCTTTAAGAATTCCTACCCTAATACATACGATCGAAGCTTTCTCGTCCTCAACGAAACCCGTGTAAGTACCTCTCTGTCTCCTCTGAGAGTCCACTCTTTGGTCGCTCTGGCAACCGAACTCAGATCTCCACCGGACATCGCTCTCTGGACAACCCCTCTGATACGACGCAGCGCTCGTGAATAAACAGGTGCCCTGCACTTAGCTTTACAGTAGCACTTTAGAAATTTGGAGCTTACGATTACGATTGGAAGCTAAAGATTTTTAACTTTACGATAGGGGTGGTCCATTAATTATGTCAACAAAATAAGGGGAGGGGTTTGGAAAAGTTTGACAGTTGTTGACAAGGGGGTTCTGGGAGGGGTTCGGTACAAGCAGTGGTGTAGTGGGGGGGGAACGTGGGGGAACGCCGTTCCCCCACTTTTTCTCACACTATGCAAAATTCTTGTAAGATGGCACTTTTTGCTTACTTCAATATCCAGGCGTTCCCCACTTCATTTTTTAGGACTACACTACTGGGTACAAGTTGACGTCAAGAAATTTTTCTCCAATAAATCAACAAAGACCCTTCCAAATGGTAGCGAAAACATTAAGAAATGCTAAAATGTATAAAGTGCTTAATGTTTAATAATACTAGAAAGCTGGTAATAAACTAAACTCATATATTTTGAAATTCGAGATTGCATTTTGTAGTGTAAAAATTAAAAGAAATGATTCTACATGAATTGAGCCATTTTGTTTTTTTTTGTAGGATCCTAGCTCGAGGTGGGGGTTCTGGTATTGTTGACATAATTTTTTAGGGGGGTCGGTCAATGTTTGACAGTTGTTGACAAGGGGGTCAAAACTGCCTAAAATTTGTTGACATAATTAATGGACGACCCCGATATGTATCTCAGTTCAACGTTCAATAGACACAACGTCAACATTACGAAAAACTGAAACAATGGCGAGGATCCCATTGATACGTAAAGCACAATAAACCCTGCAGCAGAAATCAGTTCTGATTTTAGATCTATGGGTATAGTACTGTTAACAAATGCGTGAAAGGACTAAATATTATACAGATACTACATCTACCCAAAGACCACCAGCCTATAAGGGTCTCAGAATCAGAAGGATATGCTGAATTCATACATATGTACTCGCATCAAGTCTCACACAATAAAAAAATTGTAAAATACTATTACAGTGTCTAAGTGAATACATTATTGCATGTTGAGGCACAACAATTATTTTGCATTAGACTTTGCATTAGAACTTTTGAGTTTAAGACCGCTAGGTAGCGCCACGCTATATAGAAGTTGAAGCACGTGGACTCTGTGTTGAAATACATGATTTGTGGTTTATAAGTTGTGATAGATATGAACGTTTTATCTGTGTAAAATAGAAATTCATCTGTGAAAGATCGCCGATTTTTTTATTCAGGTTGGTCCTTCACTTATTGATCGAAACAGTTCTTAGTTGATTTGTTGCTTCGAAGGAGGCGTTTAACTAGCAACCCCCAACTGCACTGGCACTGACACCATTGTCTAGAGTTATCTGTAAAAGTGTGAGATGCTGTAAAAGTAAGTAAGTGTATTCTTTATTTATCCAACTGCATAACCGCACCTTGGTTTTCATTATAAAGCATCTTTGTTAAAAACGGTTTTCTCATTAAGTTGATATATTATAGTTGAATGCAACTTGAGACTGTTTCAACACTTACCTGCCAGCGCCCAAATGTAAATTATTGGGTGCAGAAGATCTATTAGATAGCAATTGCGATAATTGGCTCGGAACCGTCCGGATGAATTTCTTTTCTACGGAACCGTCCGCAAATAACTATGCTGCACATATCTGTGCAATTGAACGATGGCAAAATTTACAAACGTTTTAAATTGCTGTTTTCCAAAAGGATAAATCTTCTGCGGCAATATTTAAAATTCCGTCGCAGAAGTCGCCCATAGAATTTTCGACACAATTCTGCGGAGGATAAGCATCCTTATGCGGCGCATGTGCAATTGTTCAAAATACAAACGTTTTACTTCCTATAAATCTGCGGCGTCGTCGCAGTAAAATTTTCGGTCGGTTAGGCATGCGCATTGTCAAAATGCGGTAAATTGGCGTCGTGAGTGTCGGTTAGGGTCAGGTTAAGTGTCGGTTAGGGTCAGGTTAAGCGGTCGGTTAGGGTCAGTGTTAGGGTTAGAGTTGTTTTTAGATAAAATGTCCAAAAAATTCCGCCGCAGAAGTAAATTTTCGCGGGTTGCGTGGCGGCATTTTCCGCCGCAGAAGCACCACGCTTTCCAAAACTACTGATCATGAAAATCTGAAAGCGTAGGGTAGTAATAGAAAAGTCAATGCAGTTGTAATTTCACGTTACAGAAAGGCTTATCCTGGACACTGAAGAGATGCAGTTCAAAGTGTTCCCCATGTCTGCAGCATTTGCTATATAAGAAATTCAATGAATGATTTATAAAACCATATACTTAGTTTTATGTAAGCTATAAAGTGATGAGGGCTTTCATTTCACATAACTAGATGATACTATTCCCAGAATGCATTTTTAGTTTTGAAAATGCTAAACGTTCGAGACAGTTCCAGGTTTTTGTAACTTGCACTTCTTTAAATCTGGTTCCTTTAAAGCACTTTACATATATATGCATACATAAATACACACATGTATATATTCTAACATGCATACAGGCACATTATATTCATACATGCAAACATATACTTACATGCATACACGGTATACACTCATACATATGTATGTACATAAGTATATGCATACAAACATACATACAGACATAAATACCAGTACATGAATTCATACATTAATATACAGGTGATTAGAAGTTATTCTTTTTTACCATTGTCATTTGCCTTATTGTTGTCCAGCCTTTAACTGGACATCTTTCGATGGCCAGGAGCCATGTTTCATCAAACATTGCACGTACAAAACTGTGTAGGTGTACATTTGAAAGTACAAGATACAACTACACTACAAAGGCACTCAGTAAATACTGGCCTTTCAGTGCATTTTGTAATTAGTAACTTCTAGTGCACCGGTGTCTAATGCACAAGGCATCAACTGATGGTGCACCAAAACCAAACCACAATCAGGTCTATTCAGAAGTTCAGTCTTTAAATTTAAAGCGGTACGAAATATCAAATGAACAGTGTTGAGACACCTGATCAACAATAATTACAACAAATAAACAGTATTAAAATACCAAATACAACTTTTTGCTTGACATAAAAAATGTTAAAACATCAAACACGTATAATCAGCTACACATGTGATGCTTGCATATACTTTGTGCATTCGCCTGTTCAAATACACGCTCCTGCACAAAGTGAAAGTATCCGAGTTGTTCACAATTTGTTGAGTTGCTTGTTAGCAGTGTCGCAGTTGATTCCTCTTTCACTTCACTCTTTCAGGTGAAGTAAGTGCATGGCAAGTGAGTGGGTAGAGAGGTGGGGATGGGTTGCCCAATTGGTCTAGATTGTTCTTACTCCTAAATTGGTAACAATAGAAGTAAGTAAGAAGTATACTCTTTATTAATCAATAGCTAATTGCATTTTGGTGTACAGACGTCTCTGGCAGTGTGATGTACATCCTAAGAGTCATCCCAACCTTTTATTGTGGGACATGGCAGCCTGTAGCTGATTCATTCATTGAAGTGCTTGCCTTGTATCGTATCGTATCGTATCTAAAAATTTATATAGCGCCTCTCTCAGAATAACTATTCAGAGATGCTCTCAGCACGAAAACCCCGGGGAAAAAGAAACGTCTTTAAAGAACGAGAGACCAAAGAGGAAAAACCAGTCATTAGTTTAGCCCTTAATGAGGGGAAGGTCATTCCAAGTAGAGGAACCAACCACAGCAAATGCCCGGCATAGAGCCAAGGCAGTCCTAGTCCTAGGAACAAAAAGATCAAGCCAATCACTCAGCAGAGCACAAGGAACGAAATGAGGTCGCAGATAACGGCTTTCGCATATAGTCAGAAAGATACTTTGGGGCACTGCTCAGCTGTGCCTTGGAGACTAGAAAGAGGATCTTATAATGGATGAGCACAGTGATAGGAAGCCAGTGCAAGACATCAAGCATATATGTAGAGATATGTGAAAAGTGAGGGAGTCGGGCTATGAGCCTAGCTGTAACATGTGAGTGTGGTTTGAAGCCTCCCATAATATGGTTATTTTGAAGGGACCTCGAGCACGTCCTTCACTCGTAGTTGCTCAGCGCCATCCATTGATGCCTGTTGATTAGATATTGGCATTTAATTAGTGCATAATAATAATAAAAATATTAATACTAAGTAAGTAATTATATCCTTTATTTAACTAATTGCTAACCACATTTTGGTGTACATTCAGAAGTATATAAGCACAAGTAAATCATCCTAATAATAAATGTTTTGTGTTCCAGACTGTCTGCAACAGGTAGAATTCTGTCATAGTTTCGTGGACGTATTACGAGTATACTACAGTTTTAAATGGGGGTTCTAGGTCATACATGTAGAACATGGCCCGTATCTGCACTAACAGCCCCGAAGAAGCGGGTGTCGTTTTTTTAATTGTAATCAAGAAACTTGCCTGATTTGAGAAAGTGGTCAGCAAATGTAAGGGACAGACCTATGGACGGGCAAATTGTTTTGGGGAAATTGTCTTTTCAGTTGTGGCTAGGCTGAACGAGTGGGGTAATTTTGTCCACGTACATACATTGCGCAATGGATAATTACACAATGTATAATTACCATATGCGGTAGTATTTCTGTTTGTCTCTGTATCATGTTAACACTGATAGGTTCTAATGAGCAACGTGTTTTGTTGACAGTATAACCGGCTGAGCTAAAAAGTCTCTCACACGGAACTGAAATGGCACATTGGCCTATATGAAAACAGTTTTGGCCAGTGATGCTACTTTCGGAAAACAATGTTCACTTAGCTTCCACCACAATAGCGGATCTACAGAATGCTCAGTTCTTTTCTCAATACCGGGGCACCTTATCGAATATAACAAGTCACAAGTGATCTTTGATTAATTGTTAAAAATGAATTTAATCGTTAAATTAATTAACGATTAATTGATTATTTAATCATTAACTTAGAACTGCAGCCCTAGTAAATACCCAGAAAAATCAGTCCAATTTATGTGTGTGTGTGTGTGTGTGTGTGTACATACATTGTATGTGTGTATATATGTATGTATCTGAATCTTTAAGTAGCACAGGTCTGTGTGACCTTTAAGACACTGTACATTATTTATACATACATATGAACATACATTGAGTCAGTTATACATTATTTATACATATGAAGATATGAATTAATATATAAATACATATACACACATTTATGTATATGGTAATCCGGTACTGGTGTGATGAAGTAATAGAGAAAAAAACTACCTTTGCTTAATGTAAAAGATGTAATGGAATCTCGTGTTCTCTTGTGTTGCCATGGTGATTGCTTCACCTTGCTTTGTCTGCTGGGTGGAGTTGGCGCTGGCATCCATCACACCTGCCTATTGGAACAATGAGGGAATGGTTTCGGAAGCTGGTTCTGTTTTGGAGGGCTGCAGTTGCTTCAGGTGTTCTGTTTGTCTGCAGAGTTTTTTTTATATATGTCAATTGGGTTCAGTTGGTGCACTGACTGTTCACTGTCGGTGGGAAGATGAGACGGCGAGGGTAAGGAATGGCCACCAGCCCTCATATGCCGAGGCTAAGAAAATGAAGTTGCTAACACTTAGTGTTGTGAGGCGGAAAAATTTTCCGGAAAATTTCATATTTTTCCGGAAAATTTCGGAAAATTTCCAGTGTTTTTTTCCGGAAAATTTTCCGATATTTTTCCATCAATATGATATTACTAAATAACAATTTAAATGCATAATAATGTTTAAACATCACTCACTCTATACTGTCTTATGTAGTTATAACTGATATATAGAAGAAGAAGAATAAATATTCTTTATTGAAACCAATTGCATATCGCACTTTGGTGTACAAAAACTCAAGCATATCAATAACATCAAAGATGATTAAGCTATACAGTTCGTCATGATGTCCCATATTATCGGCCCCAACTAGAAACCCATTAGGCCATTACCCATATGTTTATTCAATAGATGGCACAGTTAGTGCTTACTGTTCAGTGTGTTCACAAGGCTCAACAACAACAACAATACATTTAAGAATTAACTGGAATTAAACGTCACTGTTAATTTAGAGAAACTATTTTTTATGATTTAGTTTCCTTGATATTTTTTAGTTATGAAAATATGAGACAAAAACAGCAATTGATGCAGTAGTACTACACACACAATTTTAATACTGCAACAAATTAATTCTTATGAGCCCTGTTATACTATTATGTTATGTCTTGAAATATAATGTTATTGGCTTTGCCATTGCAGTCTGACACTAATCTATTTTCAAAGCTGCTTTTCTTGGTAAGTAGCAAAAAAGATAAGAATATTCTTTAATAGACCAGTTGCTATCCACATTTGGTGTACAGACATGGTAATAAACATACATTTAGTGATGTAGCTTTTCCGGAAAAGTATTTTCTGGAAAATTTTCCGGAAATTTTCCAGAAACTTTCCGGAAATTTTCCGCAGAACCGGAAAAATACATTTAACTCATAATGTCAGATTTTCAGAGACAACTTTTTATGAGACAACACTAGAAAATTTCTGGGTTTTTTAAAGTTTCTTTTATTTACAGTATTTGTGTCAATGCAGGCAACTTTCACCTTAAAAGAATTCAAATAAAGATTAAGGACTGTTCATTAACGGTTCAGTGTAGAGTAGCCTAGTTTGATATGTTGTTAGTGTTATAAACTATCAGTATATACTGTCTGGCAATTTGACAATTTGTCAGATCCCCAGCTATTAGTCAGCTTTGCCTTAGTCCATACTCCGCTCACTGAAGGCAACAGCTCATAGACAAACAATTAAACTAAAACACATTCTTTTACTACTTCTACGAAAAGCAGGTTTGAAAATAGATTAGTGTCAGACTGCAATGGCAATGCCAATAACGTTATATTTCAAGACATAAAAAAGTATAATATGCCTCATAACTCCATAAGAATAGTATAATAGGCCTCATAACTTCATAAGAATTAATCTTTTGCAGTATTAAAATGGTGTATGTTGCAGTATTTAAAAAAGTGTCTGTAGTACTACTGCATAAATTGCTTTTTTATCTCATATTTTCATAAATAAAAAATGTTAAGGAGACTAAATCATAAAAAATATTTTCTCTAAATTAACAGTGAAGTTTAATTCCAATTAATTCTTAAATGTGTTGTTGCTGTTGAGCCTTGTGAACACACTGAACAGTATGCATTAACAGTGCCATCCATTGAATAAACATATCAGTTATAACTACATAAGACAGTATAAAGTGAGTGTTTTTTGAACATTGTTATGCATTTAAATTGTTATTTAGTAATATTATATTGATGGAAAAATATCGGAAAATTTTCCGAAAAAAAACACTGGAAATTTTCAGAAATTTTTCGGAAAAATATGAAATTTTCCGGACAATTTTTCCGCCATCACAAAAACATACATTAATACTTAAAAAGATCAAGACAGTCAAATATTCTAAATTACACATATTATCCTAAATCCGGGATTCCATATGTCATCCTACTGATGAAATTTTTCTCTCAAAAGAATGTTTTAGTTTAATTGTTTGTCTATGAGCAGTTGCCTTCTGTGAGCGGTGTATGGACTAAGGGCAAAGCTGACTAATAGCTGAGCAGCTGACAAAATGTCAAATTGCCAGACAGTATATACTTATCTTATACTATAATTCTTAAAGTTTGTCCTTCCGTATGTATGTATGTATGTTTGCAATGCATCGCTGTCCGGCTAAAGGCTCCGAAACGGAACGGTTTAGCAAGTTGAAAAAATTTACAAAGCATTATTACGCAACGTCTAGGTCAACGCGACTATTTTCAGTTCGCAATTTTATTTAAACGCCGATATATGGCCATTTTAAATTTAACTTTTCAGCGAGCTTATTTCAATACCGCCCATAGTAAGGCCATTTGTTCACGTCACGCATGCTTAATAAGCAATCTTACGTCACACGGAGCATCTAGCAACCAATCAGAAGTCGCCACGGGCGAATTTCTAGGTCAGCGCAACCATTTACAGATTTGGTGACCTAATTACACTAAGCTCACATTTTTTGCAACTACGGCCATTGCCGATTTTCTAGGTCAAAGCAACTCGAAACTTACTTTAGCTATTCGAATTTCTATCTCATCCCAATTACTTTCAGCTCATAATTTGCTTTCAATTCCGATTTATGGACATTATAAGCATGCCCATTTGTCCACGTCACTAAAATTAATATGCAATCTTAAATTACGTCACGCGGCTAAATATGCAATCTTACGTCACGCTGGCCAACGGCAAATAATACGCCTATTATAATTTAGAAATAACCCGTGTAGTACGGGGAACAAAATAATACGCCTATTTCAGGTAGAGATAAACCGTAAAGAACGGGGAACAAAATAATAATATTGCCTATAATTATAAGGTAGAGATAACCCGTGCAGTACACGGGCAAAGCAACTATGTTCACCTCTAAATATCGTTTCCATTCAGATATATGGACATTTTTTAAATATTTGAAGCCCATCAGCAAATATAGTAAGTAAGTAGCCTTTATTTGCAGCCGTTAAAAATTACGCCTGGGGAAAACCCGGGCGAACGCCGGGTAAAAATTGCTAGTAGTTTATAACACTAACAACATATCAAACTAGGCTACTCTAGCCTGAATTGCTAATGAACAGTCTTTAATGTTTATCTTAATTTTTTTAAGGTGAACATTGCCCACATTGACAGAAATACTGTAAATAAAAGGAACTTTAAAAAATGAAATTTTCTAGTGTCGTCTCATACGGAAAATTAGACATTATGATTTAAATGTATTTTTCCGGTTCTGCGGAAAATTTCTGGAAAATTTTCCGCAAAATACTTTTCCGGAAAAGCTACATCACTACTAACACTTCATACCCATGGCTGCCTCAAGGCTGTTCTTCTTCAATTGGGTCCAAGCATTGTTCTATGATCTTGATCTTTTCGTTGCTGTTTTGCTAGATCAACTTATTTACTTTGGCCTCAAATGAGGATCGGTTGCAAGTGACTGATATAATTATTATATATTATCTTTATTTATTATAACTTTACTTTGTGTTCATTATTTTGTTATACTATATTATGTTAAATTATATTGTATTGCAGTATGTTAATTTGTTATGTTACATTATATTATGTGCTAAGATACATGTATGTTAGTTAGGGAAACTATTTGGCTTTAAAATCATGGGGAAATAAATCAATCATAGAGGTCCTATGGTCGTTTGCCTTGTAATTTAATGTAATAGGAGATAAAAGAAGTTTCAGTGTATGTATGTGTTGTATATTTGAAGTATGCATTGCATATACATTCACATAGACATGTATATATATATACATATATATACATATATATGTGTATATACATATATATATATATAGACATGTATATATAGACATGTATATATAGACATGTATATATATATATATTATATAGACATGTATATATATATATAGACATGTGTGTATATATATATATATATATGCTGATGTAATCCAGTGTGAATACATGTGTGCGCTTGTAGATGTAGGTATTTATATACACTATAATCTCCTTTGCCATGAATGATTATGGCACTGATTCTGATTTAGAGCATTGGGAACTTAATCCCACATGAAGAGACTGCATCAAGAGGCAACTTAATTGATGTTTTAACTTGTTACATGATCGTAGTCCCAGAGAGTGTTGCAAGGAGGTTTCAGTGTATCTTTTTATATGTTTGCACTGCTTTAATGTGTTGTGAACTTTGACCCTGTGCTGCGCTGGGCTTCTCAGTTGGAATCGACACCACACAAAGTAGTTTAAGTTAATTAAGTTTTTGTCGTTTTTCTTTTGCAGGCTGGTTCTCTGTAGGTATTCTGTGCTGAGTCATGCACTGGTTCTCTGCCCAGTGTGGTGGTCTGTCTGTGCAGCTGGATCTCTAGGTCTCGTGGTTGGTCTTAGGTCTCCTGGTTGGTCTTAGGTCTCCTGGTTGGTCTTAGGTCTCCTGGTTGGTCTTAGGTCTTCTGGTTGGTCTTAGGTCTTCTGGTTGGTCTTAGGTCTCCTGGTTGGTCTTAGGTCTCCTGGTTGGTCTTAGGTCTCCTGGTTGGTCTTAGGTCTCCTGGTTGGTCTTAGGTCTTCTGGTTGGTCTTAGGTCTTCTGGTTGGTCTTAGGTCTCCTGGTTGGTCTTAGGTCTTCTGGTTGGTCTTAGGTCTCCTGGTTGGTCTTAGGTCTTCTGGTTGGTCTTAGGTCTCCTGGTTGGTCTTAGGTCTTCTGGTTGGTCTTAGGTCTTCTGGTTGGTCTTAGGTCTTCTGGTTGGTCTTAAGTCTCCTGGTTGGTCTTAGGTCTTCTGGTTGGTCTTAGGTCTCCTGGTTGGTCTTAGGTCTTCTGGTTGGTCTTAGGTCTCCTGGATGGTCTTAGGTCTTCTGGTTGGTCTTAGGTCTCCTGGTTGGTCTTAGGTCTTCTGGTTGGTCTTAGGTCTTCTGGTTGGTCTTAGGTCTTCTGGTTGGTCTTAAGTCTCCTGGTTGGTCTTAGGTCTTCTGGTTGGTCTTAGGTCTTCTGGTTGGTCTGGCTGTAGTTTGTTCTTCTTCATTCATATTGGATTTTGACCGGGCTTCTTGATTGGATTATGATGTTGCTTATAGTTTCACAGTTTGTGTGCTATGATGATGGCAGTATGAAAATCACTGGATTAGATTAAAGTCAGCTTGGGTTGTGCATTGTGGTTTCAGTTCAGAGGGTCTGGGTCGGGGATGTCTTCAAGGGCAATATGGGCCAGTCATTTCAGTTGATCTTAACCCACCAGCATAAATATCTGGCCGACTGTAATGTAATAAAACGTAAGTTCGTGTAATAGAACATATTTTATGTTCTTTCTGAAGAGTCCAACATGTGCCGTATCGATGAGTGTCTGTCGGAATCAGTCTGTCTGTGTGTGTTTGCACATCTCTCTCTGTGTGGGTGTGTGCCTGCCACTGGTATTTTTCCCCTATACGTCAAATGGAAGATTTACCGCGTGGGGTGGGACCCGATAACCAGATGGCGTAAGTGTGGTTCCCAGGGCCGTTGAGATTTCGTCGGGAGTGTTGGAGCCCTGCCAGCATCCGTTGGTTGGTCGGAGGCGGCGAGATTGTGTCATTAGTGGCTGGGAGATCGTCTGGGACTTGCCTATAATTGGTTCTCAGGCCTGGCGACCCTCTCTCCCCGGCGCGTCAAGCCGGTGTGGTGCGATATCTTGTCCGGGGTGGAGATGTGTCCGACTCCGCCCATTTCTGTTGTCAAGACAGAATCTGGCACGACACATGCGAGATATTGTCCGTGTGAAATAATGTCCGGGCCATAGGCTGACAGTACGACTTTTGAAGTACCGGTATTGTGTCAACGTTTCAAGTATCGTATTAACGAAACATGAAAATGACATGGGAGACAATACTTTTATCAGGAAAGACGCGAAAGAAAAGCAAAGAAGTTTGAGCAGTTAAAGCATTATTGTAACGCACGATGCTTGTGGATGCAGCTGAGGCAGCGATGATGCGAGTTTTATTTTTAGAAACAAATTCCCCATGGTCGAAATTTTTTTGCAAGTGCTACGTTAGGCCTACGCATCGCTTACAATAGTTCCAGGTCCTATGTAAGCAAACTTAGAATCCTTATCATAGTCTGTATATTGATAAGGATTCTAACTTTATTACATAGGACCTGGGACTATTGTAAGTGCTACGTAGGCCTAACGTAGCACTTGCAACTAAGTTTCGACCATGGGGAATTTGTTTCTAAATATAAAACTCGCGTGATCTCGTATCATAATTATCATTCCCAGTGTTACCACTCCTATGTTTTTCCTCCAAGATCTATGTTTTTTGTGTGTCGTCTATGTGTATGTGTACACTGTACAGTGTAGCCTATTTGTCCAAAATCTATGTTTTTCTTTCATGGAAGTTTTTACGTGCTAAAAAGGGAACTTTTCAGCAATCCCTAGAGCAGGGGTGCGCAACCTGCGGCCGTACGGCCGCATGCGGCCGTAAGAGGGAGAATTGGCGGCCGTGGACTTATGGTCTAATTGTAATGTATTGGCGGCGGTACGCATATTAATTCATAAATATTTTTATTCCATTGTTTTCAAGCAGAGGTAGTTAACTTTGCCTCTGTATTAGTGCATGTATTTAACAACAAGTATTATGCTCACATATGCACACACACCACACACACAAACACTCTCACATACTGACACCCTTTGAGAATTCACCATCTGAGTATACATCCCTGCAGATGTAGCCCAGAGGCAGACAGACATAATATCCATATCTAGTCTTGGACAGATAACTTAGTCAACCACTGCATATATTGTACAAGCAGAGCTGACAGTGAGGCATGCAGGGAGAGAGTGGTCAATGAAAGTTACTGTGCAAATGCAGCTAGACGACATTTCTACTGCGTCCTTTACCAACGTCCATGATTCCCTGCTGCAAGAAATCACTGAACGTTTTAATGACTTTAATAAGATTTTGCCAGCACTGCGACTTGTTGCTTCTCTTCATCTGGCGGAGATAGCGAATATGCCCCTGGAGTCTAGAGTCTAAACATGGAATTGGTGGAGTTGAAAAAGCGACGAAAAAACTCATAAGTTGTTCGAGGATTAAACCGATTTAGTAGAAAGTTGGCGGTGGAATACCCTAAACTACAGAACTGGTAAGAAATACCCTGGTTCTCTTTGGAAGCCCTTATATGTGTGAGGAAGCCCTCTCTCGAATAAACTATATGAAAAATAAGGACAGAACTCGATTGATGGACAACAACTTGGAGTCTGGAATACGTTTAAATGTCTCCAGCGAGTCCCCAAACCTCTCATGCCTCTCGGCCCACATCCAAGAGCAAAGCATCTTAGCTACAAATTCGAGTAGGATTGAAGATGCAGAGAGAATTATTCGCGTTTTTTAACTATTCTTTTATTAATTTTGTGATTGAAAAGACATGGTAGGCTTACTTAAGTTCGTGGATAAGGAATGAACGTCAGTAAACATTTTTGTAACAGTGAACATTCTTGTTTCTGGACGTCCCCATGCATGTACTTTACAAATAACCTAATAGCGGATATCTTGGCGGCCGTGATGAGAATATGAGCTTTTAATGCGGCCGACATTAACGAAAAGGTTGCGCACCTCTGCCCTAGAGCATTCCTTACATTTATTTAAGGTATTTTTATTAAATAGGAACTTAACACTCGGCACTTCACTAAAACCAGCCAAAATACGGTCTTCTGTCCAAATTAATGTGTCAGATTCTGGCATTGCTCCCAGTGTTATTTTAGTTCCTGAGAATAGAATAGGAATGATAATTATTTTAAATTAGTTCCACGGAAACGAAAACTGGAATAAAAAATAAGTCTGGAACGAGAATAGAATCGGAATAAAAATTGCAATATTTTTCTGGGACGAGAACGGAATAGAAAAAAATACATATTTTCTTATTTTTAATATCTAGGCGGAATGACGGCATTCACTATGATTCACATTGTCCGTAAAATACTAATCTCATAAATAGGTCAAGACAGTTTTTTGTGTGATAGTCTGATAGACATTAATCGTTCATGTTAGACATTTCTGTGAGAACTGGAAGTGGAAGTGGAACTGGAAATATAAATTTTCGAGAACTTGAACTGGAACTAAAATTATTTCTAAATAGGAAGTGGAACTAGAACAAGAACAAACTTTATTTATAAAGAGGAACTAAAACTAGAACAAAAATGACGACAGTGGAATAGAATAAGAACAGGAATAGAAATTAATTCTGGAACTAAAATAACACTGAAATTATTATTTATTATTTTGAATTTGCTCCACTCTTCATCTAGTGTGGAAAGTTTTCTCTGATTGAATCTTGTGAAAACAAAGCAGACAGACCACATTGCGACGATGTAGCGAAGAGACTACAGTGTCGCAATACTGGGCAGAAGTAGGAGAGACGAGATCCGAAATGAAGTTACCCGAGAGGAGGTGGGACAGAGGGAGACAGTGGTGGATAAGATGAGGAAAAGAAGGCTCACATGGTTCGGGCATGTGATGAGAATCATAGAGAATGGACGACAAGGGCTTCCAGCCGCGGCTCTGTATGGACATGTGGAGGGAACACGAAGCCGAGGAAAACAAAGAAAGACCTGATGCATGGACACTATAATGGATGATCTGATGGCACAAAACATGGATATGAGGAATGCCTTGGATAAAATCAGAGACATAGCCTAACGATTTGGAGACGTCATGTTAAGGACTCATCGTTGGCGCACGCCTGACGGAGGAGAGAGAAGAGAAGAAGAGCGAAGAGGCTAATTGCAGAGGAAGCAATCAAATATCAAAGAGCTTGCTGTTACACGTGGAAACCTCAAAAATCTGTCGTTAAAGATAGTAGATTTCGTTTATTAAAATACTAAGTTGACATACCGCAACTTGTTTACATGGGATAATGAAGGTAATGAAATTAAAAACTATAAGTTTATGCCTTTAGTCAGATTGAGAGTTAAATCTTAAAATCACCGAATAGTCCGAAATAGAACCCTAGAGATGAAATTGTGGTAATCTTTTTTGGGCAGTTCAAATTCATGAGGCCTAGGGCGCAGAGCATATGGCCTACGTACGGTCGGAGGAAAAAGGCCTCTAAGCACATGTTGAAAGTTCCGGTTGACCGCTTGAAGGAGTCTAACGTCTGCATCTTCCATCATTCGGTCTAAATCCTGGTGTTCAGGAGGGAGGTAGCCCAGTCGTTTGGCCCTTAGCAGGAAACGTTGGAGTTTTTGACGGTCGTTTGCGGTAGTGAATCCCCACCAAGCGGGAGAGGCATAGAGAAGGCGAGAGATGGTAGTTGCACGTGCAACTTCATGGAGCGCAGTTGGAGGGAGACCGTGTGCCCTGAGGACTCTGAGAGCGTGAAGCGAACCAGAGCATGCACTTAGAATCCTGTTGACATGGGAAGAAGCACTAAGATCGTTTGCAATAGTCACTCCGATGTGAAAGAAGGGCGCAACTGCGAGAAACTGGTAAAGAAAGTGCAGAAAAATAAAGGTGAACTAGTAAACTTCGATGAAGATGCATCTTTTCAACAACTGTTGCATGGATCCAATAATCATACAATCATCCTACGCTTAATTGCAGCATAATATTTGTGAGAGGTACCTGTTTTTGATTTCTGGTGAGAAATTTATGTAGCAATTGTGTTACCTACAGTAGTACTGTTGTGTTTCATTACTAATTTTAACTAATTCCAAACACGTACGTATTCCTTCAAATACGTACGTGTCTGTGTTTTTCTATGTTTTTTTGGAGCTTTCACCTATGGTTTTTTTGAAAATTTAGAGTGGTAACACTGATCATTCCTATTTTATGTCTTTCCCGGACACGATCTCGCATTCGTATTAATAGTTTAGCTTGACAGTTGCTATCTGACGTAATTGGTCACATGAACCAATGACAATATTTTTCGGACACATCTACACCCCGGACAACATCTCGCATCACACCGGCGGCCCGTCCAAATGGTCGTACCGTTCAGGCCTGGTCTGCGTTGGCGGCATTCGCCTTGACAATTTACGAGTTTTATCAAACCCAAGGATTTGGCCACTGTAACAGTTCTGGTATATTTAGATGTTGTGTCCAGTGGGTTTTAGTGGCTGCTACGGCCGTTGACGTCGACTTTATCGCCTATACAGCATGTGGAGATATTTGTAACGTACATTAGCACCAGTCTAACGTTGAACGTTGATCTGTATAACCGCTTAGGAATAGAAGTATTTTAAAGGTGATTTGTATTTTGTGTAGTATTATCCTGTGTTTGTTTAACAGCAAACGCTAACAAAGTTAAATTGCAAAAATTTCAAGTGTTTCTCAAGTGTTGAGAGTTGTTTACAATGTTTAACAACATGTTGTGGCTGCCCTGGCTATTGATGTTGACCTTACTTGACCTTACATTTTATAAATAGACTATGGGCATAGGTGATTTTGATGGTATTGTACTGTACTGGTTTGTATTATGGTATTGAATCATTCTGTATTGTGTTACTGTATTGATTGTATTGAATTATCACAAGTTCTGTATTGTATATTGGTACGGTGTTGTACTATGTTATTGTACTGTATTGTAATATTGTTGTATTTTGCTGTATTGTGATATGACATTCTGTTATACCGGTTTGTGTTATTTTAGTTCTGAAAATCTGTTGTTGATGTTTCAGAAGAATTCGTCTTGTGTAGTGTGTGCTAACGATGTCTGATGAGGTGGTCACGCTAAACGTTGGTGGCATGCTCTACACGACGACGCGAGCCACGCTCACGAAATACACGGACTCGATGATCGGGACGATGTTCAGCGGCCACTACGTGCCGACGGCCTTCGACCAACAGGGTAACTACTTCATCGACCGCGACGGCTTCATGTTCCGCCATGTCCTCAACTTCCTCCGGTCGGGACAGCTCTGCCTACCTCAGGGATTCAAGGACTTTGACCTGCTCGAGGCCGAGGCCGACTTCTACCAGATTCCTTCGCTCATCTGCGCGATCAAGTCTGTTCGGCAACGCTCGTTCGCCGCCGCCGCCCGGCACCGCCAGGGATTCTACATCGAGATCCTGGATTTCGAGGAGACCGCCTACTTCTACCGGTTTTACTCGGACCCGCCGCGCGGCATCAACACGGAACTGAAGAACAGCGGCCTGGTCATCTCCGGGTCAAAGCAGGCGCTCCTGACGCTGCCACTCCCCGAGAAGACCCTCAAAGACCTGCAGACTGGCGACGCCGTGTACCGGACTGTCAATCTGAGCAGCGCTAGCTGTCCGAAGATGGCGATCATTCACCATCTTCAGGGCGCCGGGTGGCAGCTCGTTACGACGTCCTTCTCGAACAGCACCAACAGCGATGGGTCGTACATGGTCCACAAGTACATTTGGTACCTCCCCGTTACGTAATTACGAGGACCGTGAATTTTCAGGCAAAATTCTTTCGGCCAAGACCAGATGGTGCATTCCTGAAGAATTCTGGCACAAAACTGCTCTTTTGTTGTCCGTCCCTCCTTCCCCCGTCATGGTCACCATTGTCCCTAGAAAAAATGCAGCTTCCTTTCAACTCAAACCCGTTTTGGCCTTGGCATTCTACATCTGTGGCTTTATTTGGCCTCAGCATGGATGTGTTGTGGCCTTATTTGGCTTCGATGTGGTGCATCTGTGGCCTTATTCGGCTTCAGTGTTTTAACTTGTGGCTGTAGCTGATTCTGGTGGAGGACCATCCAATATACTGATTTGGCCCCAAAGTTTACTCCTGCATCCTCATTAACCCCAGGCATTCTAGATGTGCAATCTGTACCACATTATGGTCCAGCATAGGCTCAGGCCATGTCGGCTCTTCGTGGTAAATTGTCTTGTTTGCTCACCATCCATGAACAAACATTTAACCAGGTTCAGATGTGTGTTCAAACCATGTTCAGGATAATAGATGTATCACTGAACAGCTGGCAAGAGGCAGCTGCATTACCTCTGACAAACTATGATACTAGTTCTATTATGGCCATAATAGCTGTTCAGTAGATCAATACCATTTCGATGATCTTTGCATAATCATAGTGACCCCCTCGTTCAAACAACCAGTTGTTCGTTTGATGAAAGTGTTCGAACTTTCTGCTGTTTTGGCGCTGAAGTGAATAGTATAGTGCCTGCTTATAAGAAATTATTTTTTAGTTGTGCTTAAGTAAAATCATCCAACCTTTCTGTTTAAAACTAAACATAGGTCCAAAAATGCGAATCAAATACATTTACTCGAAATGACGAAAATTATTTGTAAAACTTTCAAAATTTCAAAGACGTTGTGCGAGTCCTAGATATTGGTCGATCGTGCCCGAATTTTTGGGCTACAATTACGGCTTTAAACCAATTGGCACGGAATGTGCGGGTTGGCGAAAGTAAACAAATGAGAGTTGAAAATTTTCCATTAGAGATGCAACTAACTCCTAGCCTGCTTTCCAACGTTCAGAAGAAGAATCCAAGGAGTCATCCTGATCCAAATCCGATTGGATTCCAGATCGTCTTTCCATCAATGATTACATAGGCCTATTTAATATTACATAAATTTATTATTTGTTTCAAAAAACCATATTCACGCATTGAAAGGAGTAGAGATCCACATTTCCTGAATCTAAAGCTAGATGTAATCGTAATCGTAATCTCTAAATATCAACAGCGCCCAATAAAGCAAAGTCGCGGGAACCAGCTTATTCAGAGGCGCTTAGTCAAAACATAATCGATAGGTGAGGAGGGTGAAATCGGTTCCAGGTCAGGATCTAAAGGTATCAGCATGCAGGTAGACAGTCAGACGGCTAAAGCGGATGGTGTTTAGAGTTGAAACGGCGACGGAGAGGAGGGGAGAGGAGGAATCGGGATAGGATTGTGTGAGAGATAGCAATGTGTTCAGTTTCGAGTGAAAGACCTTCGGAAGCATGATATTGGCGGGAGCATGTTCCAGAGAGTCGTATAGGTTTAGTCTATAAATTATAGCGACGTGCAAATTTTGGTGATGAGGTAACCGAAGGGCGGAGAAATGTTAACGTGGAAGAGCGAAGTGATTGGACCGTGAACAACTGACGGATGTAGGCCTATAGGAGGACTGGGATTCCATTTCTGATAGGATAGACCTATATGCCTTATATTACACGAACGCTGTATATGATCCCCTTCCCAAAACCACCATTGTCCACCAACCTCAGAATCAGGAAGATATCGCACATCAAACTATAGCCTCCATGCATGACACCAAGGCTTGCAGTAGGCCCTATATCAAATTGATAGCAGCCGCAGTAAGAGACAAATAATTTATTCATTCAAATCAAGCTGTGTCTATAGCCTACAGTACCTGTACACTATGCATTTTGGAATGCTAAAAATTACAAATCTCTTAGAATCTCTTGGATCGGCTACGCGGCTATAGTGAATGAAGCTGTTATGACACATACATGTAAGTGTAGACGTCAGTATCGCCAATTAACCGACCCTTGTGGAGGTTAGCTCATTTACTGTTCATTTCATTTCATTTCATTTCATTTCAGATATTTATATAGCGCCCCTTCAAGATTTCTACCCAGAGGCGCTCCCGACTACAGCGCGGACACTGAATCAGATTTCACGCCGAAGCGCATGAGCAAATTATTGCTCAGTGAAGGACTTGCCCAGGGTCCCTACGCGGCGGCTTAAATACAATATAATACAATACACTAGGACATACACAAAATCAATCGGAGTAGGCCTATATAGGCTACAGCATTCTTCCTAAAAATGTTTTCCTCATACAAAATTATTTTTGCCGATAAGAGTCAAGACCCTGTCATGAGACCGTTGGCGAAGGGCACAGGTAAGCCTAGTTGATTTCCTTGGTGGGAGCAACTTATGTAAAACATGCCACGAGTTATTTAGAACAGCTGTGAATAGACCAGTATTAGCTTTAATAAATTAGCATAGGCTACAATTAGGCCCATAAGCAATGTTTTTAGGCCTACATCATCGGCTACATGTCATCATACAATCACATGCACTTAAGTAATTCACTGACAGCATTTTCATAGGCATTAGATGGAACACGCGATATATATATATATATAATTATATATAGCCTTATATATATAGCCTATATATATAGCCTATATATATAGCCTATATATATATAGCCTATATATATTTATATATGATATTCTGCTTTAATAGTTAAGGTTTTTCTTTAATTTTTATTTACATTACGGTTCTGTTTATGCTTCATGGTCCAGTTGGACTCATAAAGGTCAACTATTTGTAATTCTACATTGGTCAACCATTATTTTGTCACTCTACATTTGTTTCATGATACAATGGCGACCCTAATAAGCGGGACCTTGGTCCCTTCTGGGTCTTCCTGTTTGTATCCCAACGTTACTGTTTACTGTGTTAATTGTCATAATTATGTTGGTTGTACTTGGAACAATAAACGAATGGTTATTAGTGTGGCCCAAACTTACACGGGAAAAATTTTTTGTTTGAAACTTGCTGCTCCACAAAGCTGCCCTTGTTCCACTTGACAAGAAGATTATGTGGTGAAACATTTGAAGAGATCTGAACATATTTAGAGGTCGCGCCATTTTGACACTTTTTTGTAGAAATCGCAAAAACCGCACGTCGCATTTTGATAGCTACATTACAAATTAGGATTAACACCATGAACTCCAAGAACCTTCTTTCTAAATCATAATCTAGATGTCAACTGTATTTCAGTAAATTAAAGAATAATAAGCTTACTTACAAATAAAAAGGCTTGTTTTCAAGTTCTTTGCCTTTGGAGAATGGTTGCTGATTTAGAGGTAATCTTTAAATTTTGCATGCTAACTTAAGCTTATACACTAAAGTTCTTATAACAGTTCGTTTAATTTACAATTGTATTGTTCACTATTGCTCCTCATACCGCTAAATTTGCATGATTAAAGTATTTTTTTATTTGTGAGGCACTCCCGAACTGTGAAATACAACGCATGCCTTTTCACTTTGTATAATAAACGCTTATAGGGCCTATGTAGCAAAAACAGGAGCTATATATCATGGCATCAACCAGGAGTTCTCCACAATTGTGGCTGTTAGGGATGCCTAACAAGGACATTCTTGGGTCTGGACTACCATCAAATGCAGATGCTATGTTTCATCACCAAAATGAGTGATTCGGGTGTTAGCTAGCTGCATGCGGAAGTCGTATGACGGTTACAATCTGCTGAAGAACAATAGACTTAAATTCAAGATTTCTGCCGACTCAAAGAGGGACAGTTTAAGGTCGATTTAAATTAACTATTTGACATCTCACGGAAAGATGCAATGACTTTGATGACAAGTAAAGAGGACAAGCTCTTTCTAAAAATGAGAAAAATATCCTTCGTTTGTTGCCAAAATCTTGACGAACAGAGAGACTCACAAGAATTTCAGCGGCGCTCAAGCGGCAGTTCGAAAGTAAGAGTAAGTAGCCGACCAATTGCAACTAAGTAGTGTTGTTACAATTCAATGATTTGAAGCTTCTTGCATAGTTTCTTGAATACTCAGACCGTGTCATCAAAGAAAAAGCAGTGGAGGCATTCAGTCGTCTTCTCTGGTATTTCACCTAGCACCCTGTGCCACTTGTTTTGTTTGATGTGAGAACAGTGAAACATCAAGGCCACTATGGTGAAAACCTTACTTACCCACCTAATCAGCTATCCACGAAACGGCTGGACAGGAGATCCTTTGACCACCACACTACACTGGAGGCATATGTCACAAGGAGTTCTTTAAAACTGCTTGGTCTTCTTACTATCCAGGGCCAAGAACAAGCCAAAACTTTCCTATCGAAGCTTTCTGTTCTCTGACCATTGAACCCTACATTCCAGTCGATGAAGCCTAATGTCAAACTTTAGATGTAGTCAATGACTGTGCAGAACGTGGAGTGGCTCTGATCTAGTCTCACAATGATGTACTAACTAAGGATGAGTCACAGAAACAATACTGTGCTGCAACTTGTCTCCAGTCATCGCACAATGATTTCTTTTCCGACGAGAGCAAAATAAAATAATCGCGGTTTTAGCCTTTTCCGGCACTTCAAAGACAGTTATTTATGCAGACTGGAAAACTACTTTCGTAATAAAAAATTATATTGCATTACAAGTTATTTGCATTTAAAGCACTCTGACTAAGCAGTAACACTGCGGTATATATATTTTATTGGGTTGTCGTCAACGTTCAAAATAATAACTGCCTTGAAATTCAAAATGATACATGTCTTTTGACGTTTCATACTATATAGTGTAAAAGTGTGCAAAAGGCGCGACCTCTAAATATAGTTCAATCTGTCCAAAATTTTGTATACAGGGTTATATTTTCATGTGTAACAAGGGCAGCCTTGTGGAGCCAAACATTTTCAACTTTTGTTGTTTTGGGCCACCTAACATTGGTTATGCTTATGGTTATGGTCTCGAAGTTCTTCTATAATTGCCTCTCTGGCCTTTTAATCTCGCTATCAACACCCATACCTTGCATTCAAGTAGGCGCATGTCACGTACGCACACATTTTCGCCGATCCCAGGAGAGTACAGCAAAATTATCGCACTAATCAGGGTAATTTATCGTTTTAGCGTTCTAAATTATTTTATGTACATGGCATTTTAATACCAATGTCTTAGAAAATAATAATAATAATAATAATAATAATAATAATAATAATAATAATAATAATAATAATAATAATAATAATAATAATAATTAATCCTTGGATCAGGCATCTTTACCTGTTAGAAACGGTGGTCATGGGATTCGCAGTGCCGTTATGCTGGCAACTTCCGCCTTTTTGGCATCAGCCGCTGGCACACGAAACCTTCAAGACCAACTGTTACTCGACGTCCCTCTAACAATCACAGATCCGTTGGTAGAGGAGGCTTTTAGTTCTTGGTCATCGAAGTCGAACGCAACTCCTCCCATCGAGCAGAAGGCTCACATACAACGGGAATGGGACAGCAAACTCATCTCACATGCACTTCAAGACCTGTCAGAAAGAGCGAGTGATTCTGCTGTTAAAGCCAGATTGTTAGCCGTGCAATCGCCACACTCTGGAGACTGGCTTCATGCACTGCCCATTACGACAGCAGGATTACGCATGTCAGGAGAGGTCCTAAGAATAGCTTCCGGCATCCGACTAGGCACTGCCTTGTGTGAAAAACACACTTGCAAATGCGGTGTCATAGTAGAAACCAACGGCCATCATGGATTCTCTTGTATCAAAGGAGCAGGAAGACAACATCGACATGGCATGCTCAACGATGTTATTTGGCGAGCTTTCACCAGAGCCAAAATACCGGCCATCAAAGAGCCCAATGGCCTCTCCAGATCAGACGGCAAAAGGCCTGACGGAGTCACCATCATACCTTGGCACAGAGGTCGTTGCTTGGCATGGGATGTCACGGTGCCAGATACTTTCGCTGCATCCTACGAACATATAACATCGCAAATCGCAGGTGCGGCAGCGGAAAAGGCAGCTCGCAACAAGGAAACCAAGTATGCTGCTATCACACAGTCACATCATTTCGTCCCTGTGGCAGTCGAAACTGCAGGAAGCTGGCACACAGAATCACTGCAGTTTGTCCAAGAACTAGGACGCAAGATCTCAGCAGCGACAGGCGACCAGCGTGAGACTAGTCATCTTCTACAACGCTTATCAGTCGCCCTACAAATTGGAAACTCTCTATCTGTTTTAGGCACCACAGATTGCAACAACAGTAGCCCAGGACTGATCGAAGGCTTCTAAATATTGAAAACAGTTACTTTTAATCAGTCTGTACATAAGTTTGTTGGCTTTATGAAGAAATAAATTTGCTTCTATAATAATAATAATAATATTAATAATAATATTCTTTATTTATCCAAACTGACAATTAGCCTACTTCGGATGATTACAATTCAGTACGTAGGCCTATGAACGGATGATCACAAGTTAGGCCCTATTAGGCCTACAGGAGTCGAATTTAACTGTTAGGCTACATTATTCGGCAGCCATACAAGGCGCCCATCACGTCCTACATCTCATTTTACAAATGCGTCGATCATCTCGCAAATGATAGGCTGAGTGGACCTTTGTGAGGGTGCGGGAAGCGATCCCTCTTCCTATTGCTCTTCACTCCAGTGATGTTACCACTAGGCCTACATCAATTACCGATATACAACTTCTATTTACGCAAGATGTTTTTCATCAATCCAACTTCTATTTAAGCAAGAATTAATTTTCATCAATCCATCTCCTAAAGAATCTAAACTATTAGGCCTAGGCCTATATAATATTGTATAGCCTAAGCAAGAATTAGGCCTATTTGCATCAATCCAATTTCCATTTAGGCTAGAATTATTGTCATTAAGCCAACATCTATTTAAACTTACCCTAAATGGGCGATCGAATAACTTGAAAGTTGGAAGTTTGGAATGCTAAAACGATATATAACAGATAATATTTGCTGTACTCTCCTGGGATTGACGAAATACGTTACGCAGTGACCTGTCAAGAGGTGGGCGTGGCGTGGCTACATACAGCCGTGAGCAGCTTGGCTAAGGCAGTGCTCGGCCAAAGCTGACGGTCTAAAATTCCATTTGATTGAAATAACCTGCAGCGAAAAAACGAAAGCTGAGCGAAGCAGGATTTTTAGGTCACGACATAAACATCTTTCTTTTTGTCATCTACAAAGAGACATGGATCTCAGAAAGTCATAATCTGGTAAGTAGATTAGGATTACTTACGAAAGGCTTCGATTGCTGACAAAATTGGGAACCTTTGAGGATCAGTTGGGTCGAATCCGATGAAAAGTTGCCGAAGTGGCGTTCGAAGTTGATTCCGTAAGCCTATTGCGATTCACATTGAAGAACTAGGACAGCAGTGAGTCAGCAGTCATTAAGCCAACACCAACAGTGTCCATGGGTATAAGCTGTTAGCAACTTCATTTTTCTTGGCCTCTGCATATGAAAGTTTTCTCCCCTCGCAGGCTGCTCGTCCCACCAATAGTGTGTGGTCGATGTACTCATTTCTTTTTAGCTGTGTTCACCAGGTAATGCAAGCAGGGCAGTAATTTCTAAACGGCTTTCTGCCCTGGCAGAGATTTGAACCTATTATCAGTTTCTGTTGGATGACATTCCAGCATGCTAACAGTAGGCTATTTATATTGACTAGTACGGAATTTGGAGTTGCTCATAATGTGAATGAATCACATTTAGTTAAATTGCAAGTGTGTTGATGTAATGATGACCAGACTGTTTGTCAACTAGTTTTCAATTTTTCTGAAGTAGTTTATCATTAAGAGTTCTAATAAATGGATAAGGGCATTAATTTTGTGTAGTAGGCCTACCAATGAAATCCTCATTTGGGTGTATGGTTGAAACATATTGCTACATAATTGATTGAGACAAAGAATACAAATAGAGAAAACGACAGATTGTGTCTCTCTGTCTGTCTGTTTGTCTATCTGTGTGTGCATGTTGTGATACATAATCAGACTTGTCCAAATACCAGAACTTTCTCATTATATCTCATTAGTATATTACCAAATCATATTAGGTTGCAGCTAAACTATCCTTTCTTGTTCAGCTTTAAAAGTGCATAAAGTGGGAATCATTACGGTGGTTTTAAAATAAACCACCTTAACGATTTGCATGGGAATTTTTATAAAATAAACCTATGTGACTGTTACTGACACAAAGAATCTGCAAATTCTGTGTTGCCATTACAATATTGGAATGCTATATTCGTATAACATTTTGAGTCACTTGTGAATGGTATTTGTTTTAAGGGAAAGTCATCATGTCAGATGATCCAGATCGATGTTTCAGGGATTACATTAAGCATGTGAAACTGTCGTCAGTGCCTCGTAAAATCCAATGGCATCTGGCTTGGCACTTGGACGGTCAACGTCACTTTGCCAACTGGAAAAGTCTAACCGAGACATTTGGCCTACCAACTCCGATGACAATGGTAATTGGATGAATGATGAATTGGTTCACTATGAGTTTCATTTAAGTAACAACTTAATATTACTTCAGTTTGTCGCTTTAAGTTTCACTTTGAGTAAAACTTGTGATGTGATGGTTCTCTGAGAATGAAGTGATTCGTGTTGAGTTAAACTAGCTAAAATTCTATCTTATTCTAATAGCCTAATTAGATGCAGGGGTGTACACTGTACACTGTTCAGCAATCCTAAGGTTATCATGTATATACGTATTGACTACAAGAACATTTCGTGATAGAAACTTGTCAATAAATATACGGACCATTATTATTGAGCATTGCATTGCTGTAATATTGACCATGATTCTGGGCCATCAGTTTTATCACTGACACCTCACAGTAGCATATCAATTTGATCTGTAGGTATTCAAATTCTGTAATTTGCTGTGTTTGATGATTCAAGAAACGATTTAATCAAAACAACAAAATAATATCGGTCAGTCAATTGAGTTATTTGGGGTTGTCCATTAATTATGTCAACAAATTTTAGACAGTTTTTGACCCCCTCACCCCTTTGTCAACAACTGTCAAACATTGACGGACCCCTAGAAAAATTATGTCAACATTCCCAGAATACAAAAAGAAACACAATGGCTCAATACATGTAGAATCATTTTTTAAATTTCTTACACTAAAAAATGCAATCTCGAATTAAAAAATATATGAGTTTAGTTTATTACCACCTCTTTAGTAGTATTAAACATTAAGCACTTTATACATTTTTAGCATTATTTAATGTTTTCGCTACCATTATGGAGGGTCTGTGTTGATTCGTTGGAAAACATTTGTTGACGTCAAACTGTACCCGCCCCCCTTGTCAACAACTGTCAAACTTTTCCAAACCCCCTCCCCCTATTTTGTTGACATAATTAATGGATGATTCAGAAGAGTGAGCTGACATTGATATGAAACATACAGTTGAAAAGTATTTTGAAATAGAAAGCAAAATACTGATCAAAATGCATTCAGAACATATAGAATAAAATATTGTCACAATGTTTTAAAATACAAAAGAAAATACTTTTTTGATCAATATTTTGTTCAAAATGCATTTTGCAAATGCACTCTATCGTTGCACTTAATTTTATGCAATACTTTGTCTTGCAAGTCAATCGAGGACCGAGTTTGTTACACATCACAAAGGAGTTGTACGTTGCTGTTCTTCGACGAATGTCTCATCCCAAACAAGATAACCGTTGCTCAACTGGTGCAGGCGCTTGCTATCATCAAGAACCTCGCCTGCATCCATGTCCTGAAGGAAGCATTTAACAGTAAGTTTAACGTAACATAAATTGTTTTTTATTGACCTAAACCATTATGCAGCTGATGTGTTGAGAGTAAGTGCATGTGCGTGCATATGTGAAGATCATAGAATGCAGTGCAACTGGATACATATAAGTGTATTTAATAATGTCCAGTGATTTTTGAAAAACATTTTATATGTTTAGTGATTGCAAACTGACCATATAATATTTTGATAGCGTTGGTCAAATTTTAAGTTATAATAATTGCTTTTTCACTGTTTGTCAAAGTTGACTGATGTTTTGCAGAGGGAGATCTTGGAACATCAAATCAGAATAAGAAAAGTGTTGCGGAACAGCAAACTCATTCTCTTCCTGCTGTTATTCATGGCAATGCCAATGGTTTGTATGAGTCTCCATGTAAACATTTTCTCATCTAAAAAGGTTAAGCTTTGAATGTAACTTCAGTCCCGACAGAGACAGACATAAAGACAGATGGACGGAGACAGAGACAGAGATATTGGGAAAGAGGATGAGAAGGAGTGAGGGATAAATAAATGGAGCAATAGAAAAGGAGAGAGAGTGATGGAGAGAGAGATGGAAAGAGATATAGAAAGAGAGATGAAGAGGGGAAAGAAAGAGAGAGAGAGGGAGAGAGAGAGAGAGAGTTAGAAGGAGAGGGAGAGGGAGAAGGGAGAGGGAAAGGAGAGGGAGAGGGAGAGGGAGAGGGCGGAACTGGAATAAGAAGTTCACTGTTTATATTTGAAGATCACATTTAAGGAAAATAATCCAACATGGTCACAATTTTTATGTTTAAGTATAAATTTGTGGCAAATTTAAGTGTTGTTTTCAGATTGATTAAATGTTGCACCAATTGAAAAACAGATAATTTTTTACAGATAAATTTAATATTATAGTAACTTGAAAATTGCTTTTGCATAGCTTACACATAAATGATGTGAACATGGTTCAAGTATTCGACTGTTATCATTTATTTCAGGCCATTTCTTTCTTTCAATATTTTGAATATTTTTATTCCAGAACTTGCTGAAAATCATGCAAAGAAACTCTTTATCACGTACTCGCAAGATTCATGTAAAATGGCCAAACTTATAAACAGGTGGTTGAAGCTTCAGAGATGCGTTGTCAGTCTTGATATTTTGGAAAGCCGCCTTCTCCAAGAGAATAAGATTGGATGGTATGATAAGAGATTTAAGGAGGTGAGTGTGGTCATCCTTTTTTCATTTCAGTGCAGGTTCTGCCAAAAATTCCATAGGACATCTGCAGAATTTTGAAGCCCTTTATTCGTCCTTTTTGTCAAAACCCTCTCATCCATTTTACTGGTATCTACATTCTACACTCCTGTGGAGTACTAAGACATAAATTAGGCTACCCTGTTAAAGGCAATCAGGCAATCGGTGTTTTTGTGTGGGTAGGCATACTTTGACCTAAACTAGATGCTAATTAGAATTAACTAATTGCAGACTGTTTGCTATCGGACTAAAGTTTGTGTTTAAGGCACAAGCCTTGACTAATGAAATAACTACCAAAATTAAATGCAAATATCTGCAGTGAGCATAGCCATCTTGCCCTCTTTTCTGCATCTGTTCACATTTGGGTGATACTTTTTCTCTATCCCTCCCTATGCCATGTCCTTGATGGACAATTCTCGTAGTGATTTTTATAGAAATGCTAAATCCATAGTGCTTACTAGAAAGAAGTCATAAATTTTTCACTTGCTGTTAATGTTTAGGCCTAACAAGGTTGTAAGGGGCTATATGTAAATTTCGTATTTTGTTATATTTTTAATGTTAGCAATCATGCTGTTGTCATAATGCACAATCACCAATCAATGAACCCTTTGTATAAAATGGCATTCTTTAATTTGTTAGTGCTCTATTATTATTATTGTTTTTGTTGTTGTTGTCATTGTTGCTATTGTTATTATCATTTTTATTATATTGTTTTTATTAATAATATGAATGATGATACTATTTCTTATACTAAAAATGATATTAGCTAAATATTAATGAAAACTGAACACCTTTACCAAGATTTTCTTTATTATAAAAATGGCCAATTACTTTTGTTTTACCACAATGGATGGCTGTATTGTCTACATGAATAAGGATATTGTCAAATCAGAGCCTTCAGAGGGACAACTTCTATCATTGACAAGAGCAATTGTTCACCAGAATTACATGATCCTGCATTTCTTTCTTTTCAGGCCAATCACGTTATTATCCTTGTCTCACCTCAATACGCTGAAGACATTTCTGAGCATGGAACCAGCGAGCTTTCTCCCATTACGCTTTACATACACAGTCGTATGCAGGCCGAGTACTTGAACAATAACTGCACCAATAAACGATTCATTCCAATCATTCTACCAGGAGCAAAGAAAGACCAAGGTCCTGAGTGGCTGATGTACAACACAATTGTCTACCACTGGCCAGTCCACCACAGAGACGTCTTCTGTCGAATACACGAGCTTTTTATGCCACCTTGTGATAGACATCAACATACTCCGATGATCACAATACAATAAGAAGAACCTGACTTGTAACTGAGTGAAAGTGGTAGAATGTAGTGTAGTGTTATGTAATTTAGTCCTACATGTATCGTTCTATTCAGTAGCAAACTACCAGTGTGTTGATATTGCTGTTTGACAGTTGGAAACCCAAAGTTATTGAAATATATTTTGAACTGTTCCAAGTGAAAGAATACAATTTACAGTGTTGAAGATTTCTTCAGAGCGATGAATGAAAATTGCTTAGGAAAGATGACTCAAAAAAATTTGTCATTGTATTTGTAATTAATAATGTCTATCGCTCCAATGTCTAATGCACAAGGCATCAACCGATGGCGCACCAAAACTAAGCCATGATCAGGTCAATATCCAGAGGTTCAGTGTGCTTAGACAGAGAAGCAGCCAATGGTGAAAATGCAGTTTGAAAAAGGTAGTTGCTTGTTCTTTGCTGATCCATAAGCTACGTGTGGCGTATGCTCAATTCTTTCTTATTCACCACTTTTTTACCGTTAGCTGACCATAATATGAAAAAACCTTTTATAGTGAGAATGCTTTATTCTTATTGACCATTGATTGTTTATATGATGTGCCTCTGAGTAGTTCCCTTGAAGAGGTGCTCTACAAATTCAAATAATGAATGAATGATGTATGTACACTGGAGTGCGGATTGCAGCTTGTACAATAAAGAACAAAACTACTTACTTGCCCTTCTACATAAGGACGACACTGACTCCTTGATTTCCTCCATGGAACCCGAATAGTTAGTTTTGGGGATATTTTAGATCTGGTTTGAAGTTGTCAAGTTGAATTGTTTAGGCACCTAGTGAATATTCATAATTGTACATTAGTAAATGCATGTACTAGTTTGTTTGCAATGTCAGAGTTTTGAAATTTCAACAGTCAGAAGAACCAAGAATTAGAATGCCATTCAGAATTCTTTAACACTTTTGGTTTTGGAGGTTTAAACAGAACCAAGGATTTAAACTCTGGTTTGAATTCTTTTACACTTTGGTAGTGATATTACCAACTGTAATTCTATAGTTGTACTTTTTGCTACTTTAGGCAGTTGGCGATAAATGCTATAACTGCTTTTTTAGGTATTCTGAATTGCCTTAGAAATATTCTGTTCTAGGGGCTGTCCATAAAGTACGTCACGCTCCAGGGGAGGGGGTTTAAGAAAGTGTGACAGTTTGTGACAGGGGGAGGAGGGGGTCAGGCCATGTGTGACGTCACACATTTATTTATTTTTATTTTATTTATAATTTATTTTTTATTTTTTTAGTAGAATTTCATAGCTTTAAAAATAATTTTCAAAAATTTTCTGAAACATTTTAATTAGTTTTATGTCAAAATAGCATGAAATGCATATCTCCTGAATGTGTTTTTCACGATTCCTCTCGCTAGGAGCGCTAGTAATAATGCTGTTGCAAAGCCTTGTTTATGTATTAGCCTTGCTTTCGGAAGTATTATTATTTCTATGTTCGAAAGTGTGACGTACTTTAGGGGGTCCGAGTTTTGTGACAGTTTGTGACAGGGGGAGGGGGTAAAAATGGTCAAAAATAGCGTGACATACTTTATGGACGGCCCCCTAGACATACAGCTTCACTTAATGTATTTTAGTCATTTGTAATTTACCAGGTAGCATAGGCAAATGTAGGACTTGTCAATGCACTTATTCTGTTCACGCTTCACTGCAATAATTAGATATGGACACAGAATCAAAACTACTTAACCAGAAATGAAGTTTCTCATGTGTTTTATTTTAGCTGATACTGTTTGTGTTTATCTCGGCTAGTAACATTACTTGTAGTGATATGAGCTTCTAAACCAGATGTAACGATTTTGTGATTTTAATTAATTAATTTTATCTGTTTGGGGTCGTCCATGAATGACGTCTGCAAGATTAGCTTTCTTCGGTCCTCTCCCTCCCATATTCTCCGCATGTGGCATTACTCTAATCCATCCCCTTTACATATGTCTGCGCTCCAAGGGAATACCAAGGCTTAGATTAAGTTACCCTGCTGATCTTCCAGTGGTAACTGGACTACAGAGTTGGGTACTTTGGTAATGCCTTTTTCAACTGAGAGAATCCAATTAGGTCCAAATTGATCAATCAGTCGAAATTTGTATAGCGCGCTATCAAGGTCGCTTCACAGAGGTACAAATGGAGTAATCCTGTCTGTAACCTCGCCGAGATTGTTTTCGATGCACAAGCTGTAAGAAAAAAGAAGAAGCTTTTGAGGTGGTGATTATGATAGTTTTTTTATGATATTGCTTGAGGGATTTCTATAACTGCTTCCAGGCTAGTAAAAATACAACTGTGCAACTTATCATTTAAATGAGTTTGCGCTGTTCTTCTGGTGTTATCAATTTTGTGTTTCGACTGCTTGATCTCGGTTTGCTTAGCTGTTCGTTTTAATTCACACTGACCATTGATTTATACCAATTTAATTTATAAAGAATTCTTGCTTTTTAAATTAGGCCTACGTTTAATTCAAATAACTGCATCGTAAATTATCCCAAAACCTGCAGTGCTCTGTGAAGCTACTCATAAAATAAGATTATCTTTGTTAGGCTAGTATCAAGCAATAATTGGATTACAGACTAGATATATTGACTAGATTATACAGTTTGCATTGACTCCATTAGAAACGTTATATCACCATATAAAAAATATGGTGAGGGCAGTGGCGTCTACCAATAGGTGTTGGGAGTTGGGAGAACGATCACCCACGGTTGCCAGAAGTGGGATGGGGTAATTTACAATGTTGCCAGTAAGAGCAGTGGCGGCGCCAGCTATACAATTTCAGCAGGTCGCGTCAGGGTCATGGGGGATATTCAGCAGGTCGAAGAAATTAATGTTTGAGTTTGACGCATCAAGCAGCATAACTAATATATATATATATAATTATATATATATATATATATATATATATATACATGTATATATAACGAAGAAAATTATTATTGAACGCTTATAGCCCACGTGTTGTAGCATATTCAAATAAATTTAACAGAATTCAGCATTAAAACGTTAAACGTTAGTTACTTTACTAGATTTGGAGGTACTGATGAGCTATATACTCAGAACATAGTGAACATGTATGCTAATAAAACGCACGAGTCGCATAATAATAATAATAATAATAATAATAATAATAATAATAATAATAATATCTTTTCTTTAATTAAGCGCCTGACAAACGCACTGCGCTGTACATTTACATGTTATGCAGTTAACTAGTTAACTACTAACAGAACAGACAGCCTGTAATACGCGGCGCTAATAGCAGCCTACAAAGCAAATCCGCCCTACGGGGGCTCGAACTCGGTACCTCTCGCTCTCTTCGCCAGATCATATCCAACGCGCCAACCCTTTTCAGCCCCTTCATCTTATGTTCAAATTTTCAGATGACACTTACCTCCTTACTGGATCCTCTCAAGCTCATACTATTCCATCTCAACCGCATTTAATCTCTACCTGGGCTTATGCCAATAACCTTACCTTAAATAGTTCTACATCTAAAAAAATGATCATTTTCCGCCCTCGACACCAATTTGACCCTCCTCCTCCATTACCTAGTATCACCCGAGTTAAAACTTTGAAAATACTGGGTGGTCATCTTTCAAGCTAATCTGAAACTCACAGCCCATATAGGCCACCTCACAGCAACTTGCTCCTCCTCTCTTTATGCGATCAGAAAACTCAAAACCCATGGCCTTTCTTCCTCATCCATCCATAATGTAACCAAAGCCACTACCGTTCCTAAACTTCTATACACCTCCCCATCCTGGTGGAGTCTTACCCTGGCTTTCGATTAAGAGTGCCTGGAAAAACTCCTAAAAAGAGCCAAACGCCTAGGTTACCTAGAACAATCCTTACCAACAGCCTCTGAACTTGCAAATATAGCCGATGCGAAAGTCCTATAATAGGTCCTTGATTTTGACGTAACGGCGGAAAAGACTACATAATCATTTCAATTTTAGAGTTTACAACATAGGCTTCTGTTGACATAAACGTTTAAATGTCGTTTAGATCTAATAATTGCAATAGTGATCCTATGGGACAGATGTTGATGTTTGAAATGAAAAGAAGATATTAAAAATTCCAAAGAATTTTAAGCAGGTCATTAAGCAGGTCGGGAGCAAAATAGGCAGGTCAAATGACCTGCTGCGACCTGCTGTAGCGCCGCCACTGAGTAAGAGGGGGGGGTTAATTTACAGTTCTGAATGACCTCTGAATCTCTATATATATATATATATATATATATATATATATATATATATATATACATGTAAGTCGGCCAGAGTGGGGGGTTGTTCTCCGATTCCAGATGAGGGATTAGACGCCACTGGGTGTGAGCCTGATAATGTTCCACTATAATATAGGTTGCATATGCCCTACTGACCCCTACACATGGGTCCATATACATGTACGACATATACGATGCCCATAGGGCATAGGTCTATTGGTAAAATGTCAGATTCTTACCATATCCTCAACTCATAACCTTGCTGTTGAGGGAAATTAGATTGGAGAAGTCCAATTAGTTCAAACCTTGCACAGTAAATAAGCGTGGACTAGAAACTAGACGCGATTCGTGGGACAATTACGCAAACTCACCTTTGTGCGTCTTCAATAATTATTATGGACTCACGGAGACGTCCTCAGCGCTCGTGAATAAGTTGGTGCTCTGCGCTTGGCTTTCGAGTGGCGCTTTACAAGTTTGGAGATTACGATTACGAATAAGTTAATTTAAGTATATACAAATTATACATTTTATTATCCAATTGCTAACCGCACTCTGGTGTACAGACATAATAATAAACACAGTTTAAGTATACAATTTAAAAATAAATTGCACATCAAAATGTCGGGTGGGAGATATTATACGGTCATGGACAAAGGGAGTAGTAGGCCTAGGTGGATTTGGTTGGAATGGCAGTTGATGCAGGACTTGGCCTAAATTAAGAGTCGATGTGACTAAATACTCGTCATAAAAATCGTGATAGGCCTCTAACATAACACGGGGCTTCACTGATTCAGTAAACTTTATTGTCTGTGAGAACCACAGCATCCTATACTATAGTAGTCTTGTTTAGATATTGATGTAGCCTATGCTTGCCACAGAAGTTGTGAATAAATAGGCCTATGCCACGTAAAACATGTTTAAAATCCTTTTGCTACAAACCTACGCTATCGATTTCTTTTATTTTCAAGACCATAAAGCGCGTGTCACATGTGTCTTTCTTCGTTTTCCTGTTAAATAGGGCCTACGTGATTACATCTTCTTTATCCATTCAGAGGAATTCTCGAGTGAGGAATGTCCGAACCTCATCCTCTGGTTGTGGATGTATATTGTATATTGTATAATATGCATGGACGTAGACAGAGACGTAGCTAGCTTTTCATGGGCCCGTGTGCAGAGGTCCCGCATGGGCCCCTCCCTGTCTGACCCTGTAAGGCCTGTAACCTTGCGTTCTTACTATCAAGATTACCAAAACTAAACAATGACATTTAATATTTAAGCATGCAATAAAAATCACATTACTACTAACAGAATAAACATGAATGCTGCAAAAATGAGACATTATATATTACAATGTTATAATTGCAGTGATTTCGCAATCGAATTTAACACGTATAGCACGGTGCAAACCTATTCACTTATAGTACTAGTACTTAAAGCAATGCAATGGTATTTTAGAGTTTCTTTCTAGACGTTTGTTAAGCAAAAATGTCAATCATCTTTGTCCTGAAACTGTGTTACCTGTAGCCTACTAGCACAGTCAACGCAAGCTGTCTCATTGTCATTCTGAAAATCAGGCTCCAAATGACGAGCTATCAATTCTGGTCCATGATCTGAATTTGCAAACCAAAGAATCGTCGATTCTTCGTGGTACTTAAATTAAATTTAGCAATATTCCATGAAAGTTCAAAAATAGGGGCAAATACATGATTCCCTGGGACCCTGATCCACCCCTGCACCATTTGACGTCTCCCTTATTTTTGGGGTGAGACCTGAGAGGAGTTGAGAGAGGTGTCAGGTCGCCACCGTAACCATATCCATCAGATGATGGGAATGCTTGAGCATGCCTGTGCCTACATGTAGTATGAAGTTTCTGTGGAGCACTGTTTAATGACAATACAGGAACGTGACAGGTCGTTGTTTGTTTACAAGTAAACGAATGGATTAGCGACTGTATTCTGAACATGAAGAACTATACATACATTTTCGCAATAGTTTTAGACACTTCCCTAGAACCGGGCCTCAGGGCAACAACGACTCCTCTCATTGGCCCTGCAGATGGACAGACGTGAATCATCACACCTATCCTAAACGATAGCATAGGCACACCCTTACCATTTGCATACGAAGGGGCCAAGAGCTGCCAATAAACTAGTATTATATATAGTAGCATTTGACCAGACCAAAATTAATATCCTACCTACATGTACATGTATGTCATGATCCACAGGTAAGTAACGTACTCCTGCAGCATCACCATCAGCAGAGTCAGTGTGGCCAGTCTGGAGATTTTTGGCAATTGGAGATTTTTGGCAATTTCCTTGCTTCTATTTCAATCTGCTGACGTCGCTTGCGCTTGCGTTTCGCAACTCCACTTAATTGTTTTGATGTAATACTTGTATTACGTCTTGCAGAAATAGTGGTTAAAAAACTGTATTACTAGCATTCTTTAATCTTTGCCATCGTTCAAAACATCGACCTATATTGGTCGCTTTACAAAGGTGGCTGATTACTTAGTCAGAGTCAGAGACTGTTGCTGCAGCCATGCAGAGTCAGTTATATAGGCCTATGTCAGTGTGATTCTCCTTACAGATTTTATTTTAGTTATAGTTATAGTTATAGTTAATGATTTTTATTTTAGTTATAGTTATAGTTATAGTTAGTATTATTTTTTAGTTATAGGCCCTAATTATAGTTAATGGATTTTTATTTTAGTTAATTTTAGTTACTACTTAGTTACAATAATTAAGGCTACAAAAAAATTGTGCGTATTAACACGCTGTTTCACAATTTGCTAAGAGCTTTGAAAGCTTTTGAAGTATGGGTGCATTCAGCCTCATGAATACACGAGTTTCCAAAGTAACTGACAAATTGCATAATAAAAATATCGCATTTTCTGCTTCCCATTTATGTCGAATCATTCATATTGCACTTCCTATTTTTATTTTTGTATTAACGAAAATAAAGATGAATTTTCGTTAGTGTTATTTTCGTTATAGTTATAGTTATAGTTAATGATATTTTTTAGTTATAGTTATAGTTATCGTTAACGAAATCATTTTATTTTCGTTAACGAACATTTTCGTTATCGTTATTGTTAACGAGAATCACACTGGCCTATGTTTGTATATACTTGTGTGTGTGTGTGTGTGTGTGTGTGTGGGTGTGTGAATATATAGCCTACACATAAATATATATATATAACGTCCTGATCTGTTATCTCTCGGAGAACGGCTAAAGACAACAAAACAGCCGCTGGTGGGCTAAAGGGAATACGATACCAATTAGTCGACACGACTGAAGGCATTTCAGGCTTGACAATATGAATTTCCATATTTTGCGTCAGTAAAGTAAGGAAGTATTGCAAGTGTGTTCACAAAAACTACATCTGTCACAAAATGAGCAGGAATATGACTTAGGCTAGATTAATAATTTCTGTGGGCCCGTGGGCCCGTGTGCCTTGCACAACCTGCACACATGATAGCTACGCCACTGGACGTAGACAATGGAGGATTCATAGGGCGTTATGGACTTAGGCTATTTCTCTAGTTGTTTTACTCATTAAATCCAAGACCTGAACCTTCTAATCTGGCTCCACACACGATGCATATGTACATGCCTTTATACGCTTACTTAATATTGCAAAATTAATGACTATCCACCTCTGTTATATATAAAAACTCAGCATGCAGTAGGCCTAATTTTCTTCTTAGTACTTAAACAGCAATATGCTTAAAGGTTAAGGCAGTCTTCGGTTTAAATCTAGCACTATCTAGATAGTCTACTATTTAGTAGATTGCAGAAGAAACTCTAGAAAAATCTTGCAGGCATTTACTCTCCGCCTTTTAAGGCCATGGACAGAAAAAAGGTCTTCTCAGACTGAAAAACAAATAAGGTTGATATGGTTTTTGATCCAAAACGCGGACGGTTATAAGTGGGAGGCGGAAACCTTGAATCGCCGAAGGTTGTCTACTGGCATTGCCTTCAATCCTATACGCCCCCTTCATCAAGAAACTGATAATTATAACTAGTCGTACACTAATTTGTCTTAGCGATGGGACGCTCTTCCAAGGACAGATGAAATCGTTTCATTCGCTCTGATTATTCAACGAAGCCGCAGTTAATTGGAGTTCGTTGGATATGAATTCGTCCGAGCGAAGATTTCGGGTTTTCTTTGGGATTGTAATCCTGAAAGCATTCTACTCAGGTAAGGATACCCTAAAGGAGGGATGGCGAACATTTTTAAGGTGCCAAAATGGCGAAAAACGTTTTAAAACATAATTAACGTCGCGTACCTCGAGGAAGTTTGCAGTATGTAATTATTTTTCTCATGTAGGCTAGGTTTTAATTGACAAAGCTTAACAAAAATGAATTGAAAGACATTATTTCAAAAATGGTTTCAGGATGGTGTTACAATAAAGTCATTCATAAAAGAAAATGTGAATTCCCGCAGTGATTTTGTATTTCTAAGTTTCAAATTTTGGGGGATGCTCCAAATTCCGTGTGTGTCCAAAAACTTTGAGCGCGGGCCACTTTGGGCACGCGTGCCATAGGTTCGCCATGTCTGTGCTAAAGTGACAAAGCAACGGACGAATTTGTGGGTTTTGCATCATCTTGCCACTATGCCCACTTGAAGCCCATATAGGACCCATGCTCCTCTAATTCTATGGGACCCATACAGAGCCCAGATGGTGCAAAAATGGAAAACGCTGTTTCTGAAAGGTCGTCCAAAATATTGCATATTCCTATCTGTATTTAAGACTTCATTATATCATTCTTCAAGTAGGCCTAGCTCTAATTTTAAGTTCGTTAAAGATATTGGAAAATGTAATAGGCCTACTGGCTGATTCAAATGCAAAATACGTATAGGCCTATAGCATACCGGGATACAAAGAAAACAGTTCCAAGCCCAAGGTCCATCGGAACAGAAGGAATGATGGACTCGACGCACCTTGAATGATGGACTCGCCGTACCTCGATATCGATCACTTGTGGAGACGTGCAAGATTACTATCTGTGTGGCTTATCTTTGTTTCTGTGTTGAAGCAACATTGGTGTCCAGCGTCTGTGACTCCCCATGGATCCAGTTAGACGATGCCTGCTACTATCTTAGTCCCAATGGAAACAACGAACAGGTGTCATCTTGGCACCAATCGCAGAGCTGGTGTCTACAGAACGGAGGAGACCTTGCCACCATAGAAGATATAGACGAAAGAAGATTCATCACCAACCTAGTCAGTAGCGACGTTTACGGAATTATTTACTAGTATGAAACCTAATCGTAATCGTAAACTCGAGTTTTCTAGAGTGCCCACAAAAGCGAAGTCGCGGGAACCAGCTTATGCACAGGCGCCTATCTGTGTGAATCGTGAATTCATTCATTCATTTCGAGCACTTGTTATAGCGCCCCTTCAAGATTTCTACTCAGAGGCGCTCCCGACTACAGCGCGGTCACTGAATCGGAGTTTCACGCCGAAGCGCATGAGCAATTGCGAGTGAAGGACTTGCCCAGGGTCCCTACGCGGCGGCTTGAGGTGGATTCGAACCCGCAACCCTCCGGCTGCAAGGCATCGAACAGCCTACCCCTACACCACCGCGCCCCACAATAATCTTGAACTCGAACAATTGGAGATTTGCGTTAGTAATTCAACGTTGCAATATAATTATCAGACTTAATTAAGCTGTCATTCTGTTCAATGATGTTTGGTTAAGCGTGTAAGTCTTCCCAAGTTGACATAATTTAGCTGTTTTTACAAGCTATCAGTTTATTTGGTAGAATGTAAACGATCATGAGCATAACAGGATAACGATTCGGTAGTAGGCCTAGGCCTATAATTTTTCTGGTGTTTATCTTAGTTCTAAGTCAGAATTCTGTTAGCATATATTTTCTTCTTTAGCTAATAATAAATATTTAATAGTCGTTTTGCAGTAACACTAAGTCTTCTCTTTGCCTTAACACATTTCGCTAAGTATAGGCTAAGTTTTCTCGAAGTGATATCCTTAGGCCTAATCTGCCGACATTATACAGCGCTCGTTAATAAGCTGGTGTTTTACGCTTAGATTGAGAGTAGCACTTCATAAATTTGTAGTTTACGATTACGATTACGATACTGTTTTCGAAGCAGCTTCAGAGGGCCTACTGTTTGTATTTCAGACACAAGTTGGAAGTTATAACGGAGCTATGTGGATTGGTCTAAATAGACTTGATGATCGTATCAACTATACGTAAGTTAGAATAGCCTACAATCCCTACATGAATTTTTAGGTATCACCAATATTTAGGACCAGTGTGATTCTAAATTGACCATGGCATGATGCTATAAAATGAACCATTTTCAGTTAATCACAAACTTACTTCACGCATGCAAGTATATGGTCTATTATTCCGGGAGTGCGCGTGCATGCATGTATTCTACATCTCAACCCTATGCTTTTATGATGCATACAATACATGCAGATAAATACATGAATAGGAATACCGTATTGTAGGTGTATTTATACATGTATGTGTAATCAAGTATGACTGCGCTTGTATGTAGGCCCTATGTGTATGTATGCAGGCCTATGTGTGTATGTGCATTGTGCAATTGTGCATGCATGTATTTGATCATGTATGTATGTATGTATGTATGTATGTATGCATGTATGTGTGCATGTATAATTATGTGTATATTATTTGTGTATGTAAATACCGTTTATGAGTTTTCTGCCTCACTTCAACAGGTGGACTGATGGTAGTACATCGGAGTTTCGTGACTGGTCAGTGGGTGAGCCGGATGATTACAGCAATGGCATGTGTGCCTTCCAATTGACTCATCCTGCACAAAGTTAGCGCTTCGCTTTGTGGAAACAATGAGCTAACAGTATGTAAGAGTAAAATGAGGTGGAGGAGGAGGCGAAGAAGGAGGAGGAGGAGGAGGATAATGAGGTGGAGGAGGAGAGGTAATGGGGAGGAAGAGGAAGAAAATGAAGAAGAGGAGGAGTAAGAAGATAAAAAGAAAGAGGTGGTGGACGAAGAAGAAGGAGAGATATAATTATGACAATAGCGAATAAGATGGTTTTGCGAACCCGAGACGATGATGATGATGATAAAGACGATGATAATGGATGCTTGTGTACATGTAATCAACATTATGCCGCGCCCTATAAGTCCTCTTGATGATGTTCACGATAATAGCCATGATAATGTTGTTGTTTGTTGTGGCTCTTAAATGCTGACGTTGTTCGTGAAGTTTGGGCGGTGGTTATGGAGATGAAGAAAGCAATAGAAGAGGGACGACACAAATTATGATTATCCGTTCCGCAGCTCACTTAGTGAGTTCATATCTAGGATCCTAGTTTGGCAAAATGTTCCTTCTGAAGATTGCTTCTTTTTCTCGTTGGAGTCTTTTCATTTTTACATTCTTATCATGGACTAAATGCATTGTTCTGTTCTATTGTTCATTAGGCCTACGTAGGACAAGCGTTTCTTTAAATGTTCATCACCGTCACATACATTATACTGGTTCAGGCATTCGTTCGATTATATTATTATATAGACTGATTTTGGCATTACAGATTGCTTCACGCATGATCCCGGTTTCAACTCTATTAATGGTCTCTTTGATGGTCCACACGATGAGAATCCACCGCACACATTCTACTTTGGCTACCTTTCCTGGCAAGATGACCACACTGGTTCGGCCGAATGCCAGTCACGATGCTCTGCCGAACCATATTGCTACTCGTACACATTTATATCAAACAGTTGTCCTAACTACACATGGATGGGAGAGTGCATGGGCAGAAGCAACGAGTACGATATCAGCGATCCGTATGAATACGCCATCAGCGGAGAGAGATTCAGTTGCAGCGAAAGCGGTAAATATAATTCAAGATAACTTCAAGCAATCTATAAAAGGAATGTACGTGATCACTTAGAACTTAGAGCGGAACGATCATGCGTGTAGACTATTTGGTGACGAAATACAGTCATCAAATTATGGCATAAAGGTAGAAAATAATACTAAATGACAGGGCTACATATTTATGATTCGATTTAATGTCTGTAGTGCTGGTAACACATAATGCAGAGTAACAGAAAGTAAAAAAAGCAGAAAAGAGTAAAAAGCCTCACCTTAGTTTAGATCTGTGTGACATTTAAACGCTGACCGAAATGTGAATCAGGTGCTATGGTCCAGAGTGATATAAGCTTTTAGATTTTTCCTGACTTCCTGTTTCGCAATGATTGCTCTGTTTCTGTCATGATTTTACTGGTAGGCCTATTCTGTTTTGTTTTATGACACAATAAATAAATAAAGGCATCAAGCAATAATCGTTCAAGCTTAAACACGAGCATACACCAAACAATTATTATGATCATAATTAGTAAGTGTTAACATACGTTACCTTTAAGAGCGCAGTTACTTCTGACTACTTTTTAAAAATGACAGAAGCAGCTGATGGCTTTACGTTTCAACCATTGTGTTCGGACATTTCGTAATAAATAATCGGTCTGTAATCTTGATAATGTCATGCTGCCATTATGATTAGCTGCTAAGCTACTAGGCCTAGAACGCTGACAGGAAAGCTAATCTTGTCATAGATCCACATCCAGGCCAAAGGACTGGCCTCGTCAATCTTGAAGTTTAAATTCCTGTTCTCGTTGAATATTATCTTTGCATCATTGTCGTTGGCCTACGAACAGGGAGGCCGGCTTAAAGTTCCAGGAAGTTGAAAGTTCAATTTGAGTAGGACCTGAATTGGAGGCCTCGGTGTGCTTTTAACAAGAATATATAAAATGCTTCATAACACAATATCGTCATACGTTCTATGATAACAGAATATATACAGTATGTCCGCATTCCAGAGTTTTTGAGGATGCAATTATTTTTTTTATTAATCTTTCCATTATATGGATTATACATGTAGGACATTGTAGGCCTATCCTTTATTTTAATGAAACCCACCATCACTATCATCAGCATCATCGTCGTCACTGCAGCCATCACTCCTATCAATAATAACAAATATCATATTCTTTAATCATACTTTACAGCAAATGTCTATGCTATAGACCGTGGTTTTAAGTTCGGGCAGGTGAAGACGACTTGTGCAGCAGAGCGCAGAAATCTGCACCAGGAACGAAACAGACTAAGAAGCAAAGCTCGTTAACATAAGATAGAGCATAGTGTGCGAGACATTCGCGCATAGGCATCAAGGTTCTTAGGAATAATGCGCTCTTGCATAGGTGACCAGTGTCGTTCCTCCCATTGTTTCAACATGCTATCAGATACAAAACTATGACTAGGTACTTAGATAACTTCAAACACAAAATAGTCCATGCTACCAACTGTTATTCCACAGGCTTAACCTGTCTGTGGCTGTTTCCTGAGTGCTCTTCTTTTCTACACTGTCATCATGGGCGTAGCCAGGAACAAATGTCGGAGGGGTTTAAGATTTCGGGCGGGGGGTTCCATTGAAGATTGTCGCAAAAGTTAAGTTTTTTGTATTTCGCATGTAAAAGGGAGGGTTGAACTGTCATCTTGAATTTAACAGCTAAGAAACATACATGTATTCTTACTGGAACCAAAATTGTGTTTTGATTCTGCTTATTTAGGGTATTGGTTCGTGGGTAACTGCGGTGAGAAGAGAGGATTCATTTGTAAGAAGACTGATGATAACGATACATCGACGGTTATTCCAACGAAACTTCCAACGCCAACCGTTCCAGGATTTTGCCCAGCAGGATACATTGATGGAGGAGGTACATGTATGGATAATTAGCCAGACCTTCAAAACGTCTGCATTATAAATCTATACTCATATTGATTTCACCGACTCGTTGTAACTTTCCAGCTGTTTTTCCGCCACAGAAAGAATTTCAAACTGTGTCCTTATTGGGTTTTTAAGTAGTTGGTCTAACTGGTAATGATTGATCTTGATATTCCATGATGGCAAGGAGGATAATTGAAACGGATATCTCTTGAATAAAATAAATTAGGTCGACTTGTGTTTTTTATGACTGTATTTAATGCAAGTGGTGGAAATCCCCGTATTTTCTCAGTGCCACACAAAACCACGCCAGTGAGACGAGCTTAATTAATAACCGCTTCTATAACAAATCAAGTCCGCATATAATTATTGCAGATTAATTATGTATACAAATGCACTTTGTAAGTTAGTCATTTAGGCTTGTGCGCTGATGTCAGTTTATAATAGTTGACATTAATGTAGATCGATTATGACTGTAGGTAATGACTGTAGGCTGCGATTTTTGTTTACCTAATTCCAGGCAATAAGTGTTTTAAGATCGTAGTGAAAGCCTACGAGGAGGCGGTGACTTGGAACACAGCCTTGAGTCTTTGTCGTGCTGAACCAGGAATTGCTCCAGATTTGGCCAGCATTCTTTCTGAGTACGAAAACGGTCAGTACTGCAAATCCACATTAATTAATTATATATAGACAGAATGATGATCCTAAAATTTGCCCATTTCGGTTAAAAATAAAGTATCAATATTGGACTAAATCAAAGGCGTTTAATTGACAAATAGCAAATGGACCATGTTCATGCATTTTCAACAATACCTGCTCTTATATTTTTAATGGTAGGCCTATGTTAGACCCACTCATTCCAATATTTAGTCGCAGTTGAGTAGACTTAATCAATTGAACAGCACAGAAGTTATCTTAAACGGGCAAACATTAGCCAGATATTGAATTCTTGACAATGTCAACAAAATCGACGCATACTTTTTACTTCTGCATCTCGCAATCATATTGCATACTTAGAATCAGGTCTATGTCTTCGAGTGGTCAATAAAAATTTTTATTATGCCTTTGTATGCATGCATATTCACGCAACACTACTTAATTAATTGTCAAGACACCTATAAAGTTTTAATGGCAATTGGATATAGACCTAATAGCACCGCTTTAAAGATAAACTTATCAAAGACTCTCATCGTAAACGATGTTAAAGAAGTTATTAAGAACAGAGTGCTAATTAGTTTATTAATAGTGCTTAGATAACTAAAAGCCACAAGTGATTTTCATCCTAATTTGACAAAAGACTTGAAGTTTCTGGGTTATATGACATGAAGACTGAAGAGCAGCAGAGCTTGATAGAATAGGTTTATGTTGTCTTTTAAGTCAGTTAATACATAATTACGACCGGTAATAGGCCTATAAGATTTCGTGAGAAATATCATGCAATGCAGCTGCTCTTTCACTTTAGCGGCAATTACGATGTATCTTCGATACGAATATTGGGGATTTTGGGTTGGACTGCGTCAGTCGGATTCATTCAGTAATCAGTGGCTTTGGAGTGACAACCAGGATGCAACGTACTTCAACTGGGCATCAACAAAACCTTCAGGATCTGTGAGCTTTCTGTATCTCTACAGCTACGTTAAACAATAGAGTAGGCTATTCGTTTTCTGGCAGGCTACCTCATATAAAGCAACGTAGACTTATTCCATAAATATGTCCATAATTTGCGCACATAAATATGTGCTATATAAATATTTGGGATACAAATGGTTGCAACGCTTTACGACAATGGAACTCAACGGCGTATTGTTTGAGGCAAAAGCTGTTGAGTAGGCTACTGCTTGCTGCTGCTTCATAACATATGTTGTTGTTCTGTATAGCCTACTATTACATAATTATTATAACAGATGAACGCTTTACTGGACTTGGTACTGAAAGTACTGTTCGTCATTTGCCAATTCCCATTAGTCTCCTTAGTTTTCAAGCCTGTGAACTTTTCCATAATGCTGAATAGTGAACAAAATAATGATCTGCGCGTAGGCATTATGCATTTGCCAAATCTCATTAATTCTGGCCCTGTTGAAATGCTTACATGCGATTTCCTTAAGATAGTCGCCATTGTCCTTCAGTAACACTGTAGTCATCGCAAAATTTCTGATTGATCACAGACTTAACGTAAAACAAGTCATCGTTCGTGAAGACAACTTTTGTTTTTCATCATAGGCAAAGTGCACCGAGCTGTGGACGGATCCAGGACCAGAGGGAACATGGAATAATCTCGACTGTATGGACAAACGCGGATACATCTGCCAAACATACAAAGGTCAATAGACCAGAGGCGAATGCATATGATATTATGGTTCTTTCAGATCTTTACTTGTTGCATCGGTTGCTTATATGCCATTATGTTAGTCAGTGAGTCAGTCAGTGAGTCAGTCAGTGAGTCAGTCAGTGAGTCAGTCAGTGAGTCAGTCAGTCAGTGAGTCAGTAAGTCAGTCAGTTAGTCAGTCAGTGAGTCAGTCAGACAGTCAGTCAGACAGTCAGTCAGACAGTCAGTGAGTCAGTTAGTCAGTCAGTCAGTTAGTCATTCAGTCAGTCAGTTTATCTGTTGCCTGACTGAGGTCTGAGGTCATAATTATTAGGATTTGATATACACACCTTCAAAGTTACTTCCTGCTAACGGTTGAGATGTAATGTGGAGTTCAAAGATAAAAAGCGATAAAACCATTATTGTCGTCGACCAGCTTATAGTTTTAAAGGAATAGAAATGATAGGCTATATATATTATATAATATGCGAGGATTGCAGCAGGGTCTATAGAACGTGTAACAGCCAAACATTAGAGTGTCACAGCACAGAGATTTTGGTAGATTTAAGAACCTTGATTGGTGAATCTAAGCACAATTTGAAATAATCTGCCGGAAATAATTATACGAAACCTATCGAGAACACAAGGTATGGCGTATGGGCCTATTCACTTCGGGCGAATTCAACCAAATTAGGTCTTTCTTCTGCATGCTATTTCCGTACATACTCCAGACTTAGGGACGACTATCGATTTTAAATTCGAATTGCACAGACTATACTAGACACGTCAACGACAGTAGCCTATATCAATTTCATTTGGATGATGACTTTATCGCTTTGCTCCTATGTATAAATTGGTTAGTGCTTAATCAGTGTTATGCTTACATGTTCGTATAAGTATTTATTAGAATTAGCTAATGGCTGAATTTCAGATGCGAATTCTATCATCGTGACTCCACCGACGACTCCAACCCACAGCTGTAAGACTGACTATTACAACTACGGTGGAATCTGCTATCGAAAGATAACATTTGGCAGCAGTTGGTCTTCTGCATTGGCCACATGTGAGGCAGATGGAGCCACTTTAGCTACGATTCACAGCGAGGCAGAAAACGCGGCACTCTACGTTTTCGGAAGTGATATTGCACCATTTTGGATCGGATATCACAAGGTAATCAGGTCTAATCTTGACTGGAAATCAATATGGTTAGGTGGTAAAAGTAAAACTCTTGCAATTAATCATACAGTAAACATGAAATCTGTTGTGATATGCGTAATACTTAGTTTGCAGCGATGAGGCGTGTGCGATGACTATGTGTGGAGCATCTAAACATGGGGCAGAAATGAGAATGATGTTCCTTTGAAGCTTTAGTGAGTTGCATTCTATAGGAGTTGGATTTGATTTCAGCTAGAATTATTGTTGTTTTTGTAATTGCTCTAGTTCAAACTTCGTGCTCATAATCTTATTATATAAAAATTGCCAAGGTTAATAAGCCATTCTAGACATGGATTACTAGGATCACGACAAACTGAAGATTGGGCAACGGGATGAAATTGGCTGTTGTGGTTGTTGAAGAATGAAAACGACGAATGGGTTTGGACGGATGGTTGGCCAGACTTGTACAGCAACTGGAATGCAGGAGAAGATCCAGGAACTGGAGGAGGATGCACTTCTTTTAAAGATAATGGAAACTGGAAAGATGACCTATGCAACAACACTCTGGCGGCCATATGTATGATCTCCACTGGTACGTTGAATGTATGCCTACTTACAAATCTAAGCGTATTAAATAACCTCTTAGACCAGCGTTTACCAAAGTGAGTGCTGCTGAATCCTAGGTTACATGAGGGGAAAACAAGGGTTCCGTGAGGAAATTGGATCAAAGTGTTGTTTTAATGTGTCATTACATTATAAATCAGACTCCGAAGTTAAGCCAACGGTTCCGTTGGGAAAAAGTAATTTAAAATAATTCCTTATGTGCAAAACAGAATTAAGTTTTTCGTGACTGTGTCATTATTTAAACCTATATTGGCGCTACGTCTACCAGAATATTTTATGTTTAGATAAGGGTCCCGTCAAAAGATTTTCATATCAAAATGGTTTCCAGTGATGGGCAAAAGTTAACTAAAAAGTTACACCAGGGTAAGAAACATGGTGTCTTACCATGGATGGTGACATCCTAGGTGTCACGATGACAGAACAATTCATCTTCGACGCGCTTGTTAACAACATCGTCACTAAGGTTGGACAGTCGATGCACGCCCTCCGCGTTCTAAAAGCACATGGTTTAATGGGCTAATTTCTGAGTGATGCAACAAATGCAACCTTTGTGTCCTGGATGCTCTATTCGGCCCCGACGTAGCGAGGCTTCGTGGGGAGAGGGAAGCATGCGTCTTCACGCTACTCTACGGCGACTGGTCCAGTCTGAATACCTACCGGAATCCTACCAAAGTTTCGAGCAGAAAGCAGACTCCAACCTCTTTTCAACCATCATCAGCAACTCTGGATCCCTGCCTATCGATTCTGTTTTGATTAAGCGCCTGTGAATAAGCTTGTTCCCGCGACTTCGCTTATGTGGGCTCTCTAGAAATTTCTGTTTACGATTACCATTCATGCCTCCCATGAAAACTGTTGCATACGCGCTACGCCCCAAAAAACCCAATTGAATCATACCTATTACATAAGGCAGGCTCTCTATCTCGTAAAACATTTGTCACACAGATGCTTTATGCTTAAATTTGTTTTATCTATTTGATGAACTATGTAGGCCTAGACCAGAATGCGGTTAGCAGTTGATTTTTCAATAAAGGATATACTTACTTACTTATTTACGTATGACTGACAACGCCTAAAAGCACGTGTACAACTGTATTATTACGGTAAGTGTTGGATGTATAGTGTACAATTTATTGTTTCACCTTTAGTTTAGCACAACTTCTCTTGTGCTGTGTTACAGCAACTGTGCCAACTACTCCAGCTTTCGTGGAAGGCGTCTGTCCCTCTTCTGATTGGGTGGACTACGGTAGCAACTGCTACTATTTTAGCCAGATATTTGATTACGAGACGTGGGATTCGGCACAGGCGTTATGCAACAGCAAGGCAGGACTAACCACAGCAGGAAGTCTGGTTTCAATCCACAGCGCAGTTGAAAACCAGTTCATCTACGAACATCTGAAATCAACCGGCTCTAGCGACGTCTGGATTGGTCTAAATAAAGTGGCTGATGGTAGGCTACATTTAAAATAAGCATGTTGAAGCAAAATTTTGTCTCGTAATCCATGTTGTCAAAATAATCAATTATTTCGTATTTTTAATTATTTCGTATTTTTAATTTGTTATCAATAGGACCTATTTATTGTGAACAGTATTCATCGTCGACTATTATATTATTATGTTCATGCACTGTGACAATCATTTAATCTTACAAAGGAATCCTTCGACAGTTTTATTTACTTTACACACCCGAGAAGACAACAGCGTAAATATAGGAATAAAGACCAGGGCCAGTAGTGAATCTCTTTGTTGCTTAGGTGCACCCCACACGTGGTCTGATGGCAGTGAACTGCAGTACGTTCGTTGGGCCCCTGGAGAACCAAATGACAAGGACGGAACGCAACGATGCGTAGAGATGTATGTGTCAATGTGGCCCGGAATGTGGAACGACCATCTGTGCCCTCAAACGAGGCCATACGTCTGCAAAGCGCCGAAAGGTCAGTAGATTTTCGAGGAGTAAACTTGTATAACGCAATAAGTCTCGATTTTGGATCCCATTATTTTAATTAAATGTAGGGAGGTGCTCGAGAGTATAGTGGCTAAGTCTACGGACCTCGGATACAGATGTCCAGTTGTACACACTTCTTGGCCAGCATTCTTTCTTCTGGATTTTGTTGTGTTGACTTTATCACAGAGACCTATAGGTGCATTTAAATCATTATCGATGACACACCCGATATGCTCTAAAACCTTCGACTCTATAGGTACTTCGGCATGTTTATTTGCAAATGGGCAAGACGGTTGAAGCCCCTTAGAGCATTGTCGGAGTAAGATAAACTGTAGGTGCGTCCTCACCAGATTTGAAATACCATGGATGATCACTTCATACTAATGATACAACAGTTATGCTTTGTTGTTATAATAGAACATCAAAACACTAATCGTATGTATTATCCTTGGCCTCTCCCATAAATTTCATACTTTCTACCTCTTAACTGATAAGCTCAATCTATGGACGATTCATCTTACAGCTAAAGCCTAACTGTACAGCATGCGTCATTTTTGATAAGTTACAAATGCTGATAACCACCCATACATAACTGTCTCGATGTCACTGCTTTATAGTTCATTCAAGTATTCATTCATTCAAGTTATCATGAATTGTATAGCTATGTCTTGTGACGTTGTTTTAGGCCTGTCTATTACTTCTTTTAGGCTATTAATAAAACTGTACAGTTTATCATTTTAAAAATTCTGATTCTTCTGAGAATGATTTTGATCTTATGTTAATGATTATCATTTTATGTTCATACTTATGATTTTATGTATACTCTTCACATGAAACTCTTTTGTCAGTCTTTCGTGATTTTGCAGGATTTCTTGCCTATTTTATTTTTACAACGATTGATTTATTCTCATTGGATTTGGACATATCTAGTCTTAGCTTACCTTTTGTCCAAATGACTATATTATAAATAATTCCCACACCTGCGAGTCTTTGTGAAACATCTATACATAAAATCAGTATGAACATAAAAATAAAATCATAAACATCAAATCGAAACATTTCTCATTCCTACTATTATAGTATAAAGTAATGGTGATTAAATTACATACTAGATTGCATTTAAATGAATTGATTATAAAGTTTGTATTGCCTCCACCAGCAATATCATGTTGAAAATATGGCGATAATAATGATAATGTTCCAATGTAGTTTTCGCATGTCCTACATGTGGCTCCATGTACATGTAAGGTGCATGATGTACATAGGCCTATTGGTATATTGTTGCTAGATATTGTGGGCATTTCCTTTCCAATCCCGTTCGGCGGTGAAAGAGAAAAAAATTGGCATCTCGAACCACGGGAGAGCAAATAAGGCTGATACGGTGTCTCCTTTAAATCCATAATTCGGATGGTTATAAGTGGGAGGCGGAACACTTGAATAGCGGACGGATGTCTACTGGCCTTACCTCCAGTCGTATACTCCCCGTCATTAGGCTACTGATTAAGTCGTCCTAACAATAATCAGTCTTAGCGAAGTGACCTTTGGTCAACGGCAGACGAGATCGTTGCTCTTCTCGAATAAGCCAGTGAATAAAAACTGGATCCGTCGACTTCGCTTTTGTGGGCGCTCTAGAAATCTCGAGTGCTTCATTACGATTACGATTAATTATTCAACGAAGCCGCGGTTAACCGGAGTTCGTTTGGATATGATTTCGACTGAACGAAGATTTCGGCTTTTCGTTGGGATTGTAATCCTGAAAGCATTCTACTCAGGTAAGGATACCCGAAAGTGTCAAAGCCACCAGGGGAATGAATTCGCCCTAATATTCATTATTTAAAGAGGCGCTACATAAATTCACGATAACAATAACATTTACAATTATAAATTTAGTTATGAAATGACTATTTAGTAGTTACGCTTTAACGCTTTCACGTTTTTACTTGCCTCTCTGTACGACACATGAGAAATCACAACTGACAGACTGCATCGCAACGAGTACAAACCATTATTGTTTCCGGAGACGTAATTTATCACTCCTCCCAGTGGCGTTGCCACCATGGGTCGTGGTAGGTCATTTGACCGCCTATTTCACTCTTGACCTACCTTATGACCTACCTACTTACTACCGTGTGCTGTGTAAAATTCTTTAGATTAACTTACTCCTTGGCCAATCGGTCAATTCCGTCTAAAACTAGAGAATCCGCTCAGAAGTTTAAGACGGCTCACTTCGTTGGAATGGCATTCATCTAGATTATATTTCCAACTGTGTATGTCTGCACTATACACGCATGCCTGCTTGTAAGTACGCGTGTTTCCAGATATTTAGTATAACGTCTTTAGCACCATCAGAAACAGTATGCAGACTGATTTCGAACTCATCTAACGATTACGTTTAAGATATCAGAAAATAAAATACTGAGCTGAGTCGAATGAAACAGTAAGTACATACACAAAGGAAGACTGTTCCGCGAGCAATATCCAACAGGCACGCTGATTTCCGTATGCACGGACCTTGGATAATCCCGCGATCACTAACGGATGTAATACAAAATACCTGTATATTTTCTCCATCTTTCTTTCTGTGTTGCAGTGCCATTGGTGTCCAGCGTCTGTGACTCGCCATGGATCCAGTTAGACGATGCCTGCTACTATGTTAGCCCCAATGGGCAAAACGAACAGGTGTCATCGTGGCACGAGTCGCAGAACTGGTGTCTACAGAACGGAGGAGATCTTGCCACCATAGAAGATATAGACGAAAGAAGACTCATCACCAACCTAGTCAGTAACAACTCTTACAGAAGCATCAATTAATATCAAAGCTAGCTGTCAGAAAAATCTTAGATTACTTCTAACAGTGCAAATCATATTGCAGTAAATAAACTCTAGTGGCAATTAGTGTGGCCACGTCATTAGCGATAGAGTATCCTGCTGTTGCATGACGATTTGTAAAGCTCATAAGTTTCCTCAGTTCGATTACAGCTGCCGCTACAATCTGTTAGCTTATAAAAGAAATTCTGCAAACGACTGCGTGCATAATCCGAAAGTGATTTGGTAGGATTATAATTATCTTACTCATGTTTATTCCTCGAGCTACTGTATATGTGAGCTCTAAATCAATATTCCGCAACCTTCAATTCTTTCTTAACGGATCATGATATGCGTTTTGCAGTTAAATTTTTATTTGACAGTGCCCACTGGCTTGCGTAGACCTCCTATGGTTTCATCCTAATCCTAATTTATTTTCCATGGTGAACCGCGGCTTTGTTGCAATTGCAATTGCAGAAAAGTTATAGGCATACAGCGCAACAGGTTCTATATGCCTATAGGTAAGGTTAAGCCCTGTAGGCCTACAGTGTACAAATATTCCTGCATATTCACAACGAATTGTGAATAAATACATTTTAAATCATGTATGAGGCCTACCTTTATATGATATTGGTAACTCTGTCTCCCGGTCGTAATATTACATCCCCGTCCTTAACTAACTACTCCTGAAAATAATGTAATTGAATTTCCTAGCAAAACTGTAAATTTAATCGCATTTCAAGTAGGCCTAATTCACATGGGGAAAACTGGGTTAACTGTGAGGTCGATAAAAATGCTTACTCTTTAAAATCCCTAATTTCTGTCTATCTTTGGTAATTGAAAGTTTTCTGTTAGAGATATTCGCAGTTCTTCTAAGTTACACTGTTTCGTTTTCGAACTCTTTGTTTATATTTCAGACACAAGGTGGAATTTACAACGGAGCTATGTGGATTGGTTTAAATAAACTGGAAGATCGCATCAATTACAAGTGGGTTAAAAAAACTAAAGGGATTTTCAGCAAATACACGGCATAATACAGATTGATACCATTATCCAATATGGGGTCAGAACAGAGCACCCGATACTAAAAATGATCTAAATAGCCCAGGCCTTAAGACGAAGAGTGTGTCAGTTAGGTGAGTCACAAACATATGCCTACTTTTTGCATAATATTAGGGCCTATGTATACGAGTGTGGTTTATAACTCCTAAATATAATAGTCGACAGGTAGGCTATACGTATAATATATTATAATACATACAAATAAAAGCATTGATGTACATGTATGTATGCAATGCACGTATGTATAGATGTGTGTACTACGTATATCAGGGGCCTATGTCTATTTGTATGTTTATGAATATATGCGTATGTATGTATATATTTGTGTATATTGTATGTAATTTCAAGCACTAGCGCTATGGCAATCTTAACATAAATGTACTATTGTTACAGTAGGTAAACATTTCTTTTGGTAGTGTTTGCATGTATATTGTATAATGCTTGTAAGTACATTATGCTGTACTGCTCCAAACTGATTGCAGCTCACAGCATGGCCTAGCTTTGTAATAGAAACGTTTAGCTACTACATTGGTTAAAGCGTACGTCCCATGCGCTTCTGTCCGTGAGGATGCCGGTTCGTATATCGATCGTGGCTATAATTCAGCGATTTGAACCTGGGACTAGCACAGTTCGTGAACGGGAACCTTCAACGGTGTTAGAGTAATTGCAATCGAACATTCAGATAGCGACCAAAACGAATCCGAATCGCTTTCTGCGATAGCCTTTATGATTTTAAACGGCTTAAGTATAAAGCCATATAACATTTAAAGATATCACTAACACATTTGTGTCCAGTACTTTCAATGAACGGGCAGCGGTGTTAAATGATCTCATCCGATAAATTTATTGAAAAACTGTCAGGCTCTTGAGGTCATGGACCCTACGGTCGCTATATTAAGTATATTTACATTTGCACCTCGGCAGCAGTTCGGTAGAATTGTTGTCTGTATAATTGAAACAGGTGGTCTGATGGCAGCACGTCGGAGTTTCGCGACTGGGCGGTGGGAGAGCCCGATGAAGACAGCAATGGGATGTGCGTCTTCCAACTGACCCATTCTAAACAAGGTTAACGTTTCGTTCGCTTCAACGTAGGAACAACGGACTAGGAGTGTGTGCCTTTGTACCTAATGACAGCTATAGGTGCTAAGAAATTTTATGTGAGTACAGATAAGAAGGAGAAACTACGAAGACGGCATAGGAGGAAAAGACCTCGGTGATGATGGTGGTATGACAATAATAATAACATGTATGTACATATGTAATGCACATTTTTATAGTGTATTATTGGGTACCTTTGGAAAGCGTTTCCCGATAACAACTTTGATCATTTTTGTCTTGCTGCTGCTGCTCATGTTGTCGTCGTTGTTCGTAATGATTATGATGATAGTTGGTGGAGAAGTATAGACCGAATACATAGCAGACGAGGAAAGACAACGACTATCAAAAATCCGTTTCACAACTCGCGAATTGAGTTCATAACTAGGATTTTTCTGGCAGAACATCTACTTGCTAGTTCGGCAAAATGTTCCTTCTGAAGAAAATCCGATGTTTACTCGCGTGACCTCTTTTTCTTGTTGGCGTCTTTTTTATTTTTTCCATTCTTATATAAATGAAACAACCTCTTTTGTTCCATTATTCATCTGATATATAGTGCCAGAGTTTCATCAAACTTTCATCACATGGTACATATCTCCGGATCATGCATTCGTCTAAGGCTGTTATCAAATGTCAAGATAGACTGATTTTGTTTTACAGAGTGCTTCACACGCAATCCCGGTGTCAACACTGTTTACGGCCTCTTTGGTGATAATCCACACAATGAGAATCGATCGCACACATTCTACTTTGGTTACCTATCGGCGACGCTTGATGACAACGCTGCTACTGACGAATGTCAGTCAAGGTGCTCAGCCGAACCACTTTGCTACTCGTTCACATTTATATCAAAGACTTGTCCCGACTGGGTATGGATGGGAGAATGTACGGGTAGGAGCAACGAGTACGATGTCAACCAACCGGATCAATACGCCTTTAGTGGAGACAGATACAACTGCGGCGAAAGCGGTGAATACATCAAGATTACTTCAAGCACTATGGCAATCTTAAAACTAATGAACGTAAACATATTTATGTCAGGAGAGCGACCATGTAAATCGACTTATTGGTGGTAAAGAACAGTCATTATGGCATAAAGACATATTTTAATATTGCCATTTCTGCGCAGTTGAAGCATGTGCAACGTTCTCGTCCTCAACGAAGTCCGCCTTAGCAGCTGCTCTGCCTCCACCCTCTCTGGTCTCTCTTGCAACCTGACTTGAATCTTAACTGGACTGGCGTTCATCTCAATTAGAAGCATCGTATCCAAATGCCATCGGTTACACTGTAATAATTAAGTGATTTTAACAACAACTTCGAAAGCAAACAGTAAGCTACTTATTTTAGCAATATCACTACTTATTTGCTGCAATTTCAAGCTATAATATCAGTTTTCTATGATCAGTTAAAAATCCGTTTTCAATGGTCTCATTTAAACCGAATTTTTCGATGATTCTACGTGTATAGGATATTGGTACGTGGGTAACTGCGGAGAGAAGAGAGGATTCATTTGTAAGAAGGCTGTTAATACCACTTCGACGCCAAGTCCAACGAAACTTCCAACGCCAACTGTTCCTGGATTCTGTCCAGCAGGATACATCGATGGAGGAGGTATGGGTAACCAAACTTAAAATTGTGTGCATTTTTCACATTTCATCAAACTCGTTACTGTCACATTTCAGCTTTCAGGCAGAATTTTATACTGTTTCATTTTATTAAGTAGTTTCGTCAAGCTCGCAGCGATTGCTCTTGGTTTTCTATTTAGCCCAATGTGCCGGTGTCTAATGGCCAAGGCATCAAACCGATGGCATGATAGCATGAGGAAACGATGGAACAGAGATGTAATGAATAAAAAATGAAGTAGAACTATTTGTATAGAATGACGTATATCAAAGGTCATGCATGAGATGGAGATGGGCTTTTAAAGCATATGGGCCGGTGAGTAGAAGTGAATTTAGTAGTTGACAGTTGACCAGTGCGTAGATTAATATTATTAAGACATCTTAGATTTTTCTTTACCTAATTCTAGGTAACAAGTGTTTTAAGATCGTAGCGAAAGGCTTTGATAACGCTGTGACTTGGGACGAAGCCGTAGATCTTTGTCGTGCTGAACCAGGAATTGCTCCAGATTTGGCCAGCATTATGTCTGAATATGAAACCGGTCAGTACTGAAAATCCACACAAATTATATATAGAAATTTAGAGCTAGCAACTATTAGTTCATTAGCGTTAGATAACTACTGAAATTGTAAGTGGTGGGCTTCACACACACACACACACACACACACACACACACACACACACACACACACACACACACACACACACACACACACACACACACACACACACACACACACACACACACACACACACACACACACACTGTCTCTCTCTCTTTTCTCTTCCCTCTCTGTCTCTGTATCTCTGTCTCTGTCACTCTGTCTGTCTGTCTGTCTGTCTCTCTCTCTCTCTCACACACACACATACACACTCACACACACACAGTGATCAAGGAGCGCATTTACATCCAGAATTTGTCAGAAGACTCCGAATTTTGATAAGTATATGTTCTGATTGATATAGCTAGGCCTGCAATGCCCTGCATATAGTAAAAACCTCGAGATTGAAAGAATAAGTTGATATTGTCTTTTAAGTCAGTAAAATATTTACGCGCGATAATGCAGGATTCTGTTGAAAATATTATTCAATGCACATGTTTGTTTCGTCTTTAGCGGCAATTACGATGTATATTCGATACGAATATTGGGGATTTTGGATTGGATTGCGTCAGTCAGATTTATACAGTGATCAGTGGCTTTGGACTGACAACCAGGATGTCGCATACTTGAACTGGGCATCAGCAAAACCATCAGGAACTGTGAGCTTTCTGTATTTCTACATCTACGTTGAACAATAGAATCCTCGATTTAACAGTAGGTCCATCCTCATAAGAAACAATGGGGTCTAATGCTCCTATTAATTTCTGTATAATTTCTGATACAGAAAACTCAATTTAAATTTAGTGCATTGTATTGTATTTTATTATTTATAAAGCGCTTCTCACAGCATATGCCTTATAGAAGCGCTGCGAGTGCGAGGTTCTCCAAGAGAAAAAGAAGGTTTTAAGGTGAGAGAAAGAAGTAGAGATGCACATGATTCTAGCGCAATTTTACCACTATGGAATTCAACGACGTACATGTATGTGCAATGGGTTGAGTTATCAGTTTTTCAATGTATAGGATATCTTTCATCCTATGAAAGCTAATGGGCGCTCGTCAATAATTCACTGTTTGTCAGATTATCGGCAATAAAACGTTATAATCATTCCTTTAACTAGAAAGGATTGTCAGGGTTTTTCCAAGTGTTTAAAACTGAGGGACTTAGAAAGGATTGTCAAAGATTTCCTTCAGTTACACTCTAAACGTCTTACTTCAGTGCAGTCATCGCAAGATTTCTTTGTGATCACACTAAAAATTAGGCCTAAATAAAATTCTAAAAATAAAATTTTAAAATATATTATATTTTTGATTAAAAATAAGTCGATTATGACAACAACGTTTTCTACTTCGTCACAGGCAAAGTGCACAGAGCTGTGGACGGATCCAGGTCCAGCGGGGACATGGAATAATCTCGACTGTTTGCAAGGACGCGGATACATCTGCCAGACATACAAAGGTCAATAGACCAGAGGTCTATGCATATAATATTATGGTCCTTTCAAATTTTACGTATTTTCTTGGTTGCTTATCAACCATTATGTTAGTCGGTCGGTCGGTCAACTTTTGTCTGTTTGTCTGCCTTCCTGTCTGCCTTCCTGTCTGCCTGTCTTCTGGCTGGGTGAAGGTCAAATTAATATTGAAGCTACACAATTGCAAAGCTAATGTCTGCTAAGGGCTGAGTTTTAACGTGGCTTTAGCGTTCAAAGGAAGGTTGCAATTGAACATTTATTTTCGCCTTCAAGACCATTAAAGAAATGATAGGTAATATGCGGGCATTGGATTGCAGTATAATATGGGCCTAATATGAAACTACTGAACAATAAAATGTTTAATCACAGAGCGTTTGGCAGGTTTGAGAACCTTCATTGGTGAACCTAAATATTTGTGCACAGTTTCTGACATAAAAATTCGAGACCATTGAGGAACAGAAGGTAATTATTTATGGCGACATCAACCAAATTATTCGTTTCCTATACATGCTATTTCAGAGCACAGCCCTCCGAGATTTCGGAAATAATATCAATGTTACTTCACGGTTCAAAGGTGATAGTAATAAGCAAGTCACGACGGTATATCAATATTCATTTTGATGGTAACCTTATCACTTTGCTCCTATTTATAAATTGGTTAGTGGTTAATCAGGATTATTCTTGAATGTTGGTATAAGCATTTATTAGAATTAGATAATGGCTTAATTTCAGATGCGAATTCTATCATTGTGACCCCACCGACGACTCCAGCCCACAGCTGTAAGACTGACTATTACAACTACGGTGGAATCTGCTATCGAAAGATAACATCTGGCAGCAGTTGGTCTTCTGCATTGGCCACATGTGAGGCAGATGGAGCCACTTTAGCTACGATTCACAACGAGGCAGAAAACTCGGCGCTCTACGTTTTCGGAAGAGATATTGCACCATTTTGGATCGGATACCACAAGGTTTGACTTAAAACCCTATGAAAGTGTTAAACATAGTTTATAGACCTGCAGTTACTACCTAGTCAGAAATGTATGGTGACAACGTTAAATCTCAAATTGATGGTCTTTGGTGATTACTACTTGTAAAGAATATTTAATTATATTCATCATATTGCCCTGTTTTGCAGAGAAAGGATAGATAGCTGAGCAAACGATTTTAAAATAGGCCTGTTGCATTTGAAGACAAATTAATTTTGACATTGAAATTACCACTAAGTGAAATGTTTTAGCAGTTACGAACCGTATTTATAATCTAAGTAACATCAAATAAGTAGAAAAATTCCTTTTAATAAACTGAAGATTTGACAGGATCAGGTAGATGAAATTAGAGTGATGCTGTTGTTGTTTATGAAGAATGAAAACGACGAATGGGTTTGGACGGATGGTTGGCCAGACTTGTACAGCAACTGGAATGTAGGAGAAGATCCAGGAACTGGAGGTGGATGCGCTTCTTTTAAGGATAATGGAAAATGGAAAGATGATGAATGCAACAACAATCTGGCGGCCATATGTATGATCTCAACTGGTACGACGAATATACATACGAAAACCAAGCAATTATTATGCCTAACCTTTTAAACAAGTAGTAATGATTATGAACTATAAAGTAATTAAACCAGCCACTAACTGTGATTCAGTCTTAATTACATGTGTCTGATTTGTTTGAGCATCACAGTGTTTGAGTGAAACTGAAAATGTCGACATATTTCGTCACCTTCCATCATTGTCAGAATAAAATGATTATATACGAATTTATTAGCAACAAGCATGACATTATAAGGAGACGCTGTGTAAAAATATCTTACACTGAACAGATATAACTAACTTCCGTGGAATAATTTTCATAAAATTGATTTGAAAAATCATTCATTTCTCCCTAAAACTCATCGAATTGAAACCAGCGTTGCTCTTTCAACTTGAACTTTTTGCCAGTTGGATAGTACTTTTGTAGTTGGTCTAATCACGGACCAAACATGATTACCGTCCAAAATTAAAGAATAGGATGACAATCAGTAGACTTTAATGCAAGCTCCGCATGTTGTGGAAATGGACCACACCATGGGAAAGAACTAGCATTGCTACTAAATTTTAATACTGTTTTCTACGAGTCTCTATAATAAGCAAGGTATGCTCATAATGAAAGTACGTATATAACTAATTGACAACGCCTGTATTATTATGATAAGTGTCGGATGTACACTTGTACAGTGTATATATATATCCTTTAACCTTTAGTTTAACACAACTACTCTTGTTCTGTGTTACAGCAACTGTGCCAACTACTCCAGCTTTCGTGGAAGGCTTCTGCCCGTCTGGCTGGGTGGACTTCGGTAGCTACTGTTACTATTTCAGCGATACGTTTGATACCCTAAATTGGCAGATGGCAATGGCCTCTTGCGACAGCAAAGCAGGACTTTACACAGCAGGAAATCTGGTATCAATCCACAGTCCAGCAGAAAACCAGTTCATCTACGAAAAGCTAAAAGCTAAAGGCGTCGGCTATGTTTGGATTGGTCTATACAAAGAGGCTCACGGTAGGTGACATTTTGACAAAAGCGGGTCGAAGCTGAGATTTCATATCGTAGGCCTTATCCAAATTGTCATAAAAATAGATTATATTATTAATTAGTTATAATTAGGCTACATATTGATCGTAATAAAAAGTTTACATTTTATTCTTGAAATGTGTCATTCCTTTTTTCTACATAGAAATTCAAATCGTTGACAACATTCATTCATTCAGGGTACTTTTATAGCGCCTCTCGAGATGACTACTATGAAAGTTTTTTTTATTAAATTCATCGATTCTTATATTAATACATTAATAGGCCTACATGTAACAGTGTGAAAGGGCCAATATATAAATAACGGCCAGGATCAGTAGTGTTTTTCTTTCTTGTCTTATAGGTTCACCACACAAGTGGTCTGATGGTACTGAACTGCAGTACGTTCGTTGGGCCCCCGGAGAACCAAATGACTTGAACGGGACTCAACAGTGCGTGGAAATGTATGTGACAATGTGGCCCGGAATGTGGAACGACCACCTGTGCAATCAGTACATGCCTTACGTCTGCAAAACGCCAAAATGTCAGTTTCTTTCCTAGGCGCTAACTTATACAAGGCAATTGAACTCGAGTTTAGATCCTACTATAATTAGACTCTATACGTGGTATAGTTTAAGCAATCTGATTACAGTTTTAAGATGGCAATTAATTATAGATACCGTGAATTAATGTGCTGATTACATTGTGCTCAGGCCAATCGGTTACCGAGTTGGACACGGTAGCCGATTGATTAGAACGTTCGACTAATATCGCGAAGAGTTTATGCCTTATCTGAGACGGTTACTGTGTAGGGCAGTGGTTTTCAACCGGGGTTCCAGTGGTTCCGCCGCATTTCTATACAAAAATTTAAAAAGCACCAACTGAATTCACAAACGGATTAGCAATGAGCAGAATCTTCACAGCTTTCAGTCTTGCTTGACACAATCCTATGTTAAAATAATTAACATTAGGCCTACATGAATGTATTGTTGTAGTTTATATCTCATTTTACTACATAGCATACACTGCCCTATTCATGAATGAGTCTACTTGCAATTTGGAAGAGGCGTGAATCAAAATTAAAGGGAATCTAGATGCTTGTCCAAACGTCGTTCAGACAAAGTACCAGAAAATTTTACCGTTGATTTTGAACAATTTTAACGCCCTGTTCAACAGTATTAATAATTATTTTCCATCTGTTGACCCCATCAGTTGAGCAGTTGATCTACGACTGGGGCAGAAACTCATCTGTTGGAAATAATTATTCTCTGGGTCCGTTCACTTTGAAAGAGGAGCAGAACTCGCTGAAATCGACGAACGCTCAAATTGAAGAATGAGGATCTGGACTTGGACTCATTTTGGTTGAAAAGGAATAGCCATCTATTGCTCATTAAGATTTGAGAATTCTAATGCACTTTTCGATAGTTACCTATGCAAAATTTGGATTTTCTACCATGACCACCATAAAAACAAAAAGCGAGAATGGCTCTTGTCTGCTACATTATTACGTGTATGTGTGTCTCTACGATTCGTCCGGGAATTAAACTGTATACACCGAGTCATCAGGCATAAATTTTGCACTAGACTCGATGAAAGTTACTTGTAGTACAGTTTTCTATAACACTGTTCCAGAATATTTTCAATATTCTACCCATCTGGCGAAATACAATAAAAAATTCGGTTGTTCACTGACACTGTTTTACGCACCACTCTACAGTTCTAAAGTATGCACTGATAGTGTAATAAAATAACATGTATCAGAAGCGCGGATAACTGATATTTAAATTTAAAATTCTAAAATTCTAAAGCCTAAATATTTAACCGTAATATCCCAACATTACAGATTAAATTTACACTTATTTCTTGAAATATATATTGGACGGGTAAAACGCGCTGGGTTCCGTGAGCAAATGAGTGCTCTGTGTAGGGTTCCGCCACTACAAAGAGGTCGAAAACCACTGGTGTAGGTGTAGGGTCCTTGAGTAAGTCTTTCACTCACAATTGCTCCATTCTCCATTGATACTTGGTCATTAATGCAGAGGCGCTTAGTAAATGATGCGAGATATTAGAAATGCATTGTCAATGTCCTGGATGTTTAAGCTTCAGTCAAATAAATATGCCGTTAAATGCCTTAGCATATATTATGATCTTTGTGTGTAGTACTGTGCTGGGAACTTAGTTTTGAAACTCTAAGCCTGTTTCGTACTGTTAGATGTTAAGGGTGTGAAATGTTATGCCACTAACCTTGCGGCGAAATACAGCATATTAATTACATGTTCTCGTATGTTTATCACTAAATTTTGTGAAATCCAACTATATTTCAGTGGATCAGCCGCCTTCGACTCCAACCTATCCGCCTGCTGGATCTTGTTCTTCAGAATTTTATTCGCAAGCTTTTGGGGATTACTGCTACTACATGGACACCAATGCGCACCTGACGTTCAAAGAGGCCCAGGAAAAATGTGTTCACAAGGCTAATCGGCATGCGGAATTATTGACTATCCCAGACCCCCATACGAACCTCTTTATCATGGAAATGGTGGGGAAAGTATCGACGTACAGGGTCCAAATCTGGCTCGGTCTTATGAGACCGAATAAAGGTATTCCAGCAAGACTACAGCGGTTGTACTTAAATAAACTCGTGAATAACGTTTTAATATTTTGGTGTTAACAGTTTTTAAACCTATTTCTTAGTGTAGGACCTAATTTTAATATTATTTTAAAATTAATTTTAATATAAATTAGTAATTGCTAATGAGTTATTAGTAATTATAATCTAGTCATTATGGTAAAAAATTGTAATTGTAATCGGACATTAATAAAGCGCCACTTCAGCCAAAGATTCGCCAGTGGCAATGCAGACCCGAACCAGAACCCGAACTGAATTATATTGTCGTTATTACTATAGGTATTACTTATATAATTATGAGTAACGACCTATGGGTTATTTAGTCATTGATGTTTCGTTACCCTGGTACTTTCTCTTAAGCCTAGAATCCAGAAAGTCATGATTCCTCATATGTGCATCATTATTGTCAATTGATTCTGCAGTGTCTTACTTCAAATTATCTGCTACTAGGTCATCACATCTTGTTTCGCAGTTAATCGAGCACCATAGGCTACCTTCCATTGTCGTTTTTAGTCTACAATTCCCTCTCTTCCGACACGGATTAAATGTTTGGTAACTATTACTAAAACGTTACATAAAACTATACGATAAATGACAGTAAAGTAGGCTGAAGTAAGAAATGACAGCAAAAGGTAAGATAAACCGATCAAGGAACGTTAATAATTTAATATAATCTAAGATACTGTAAATTGCAATCAGTTCAGATACGGTAAGCTTAAGTAAAATATCAATGCTAAACCAAAGTATTTGATAATCTCAGGTTTGTTTAATGTCTGTAGATGCGGAATTTCGCTGGGTAGACGGCACTCAGCTGAACTTCACGAATTGGGCTCCTGGAGAACCGAATAACATGGGCAACGAACACTGCGCAGAAATACACAGCGACATTGGAGTTTGGAATGATATGAACTGCGAAACGAACCATCTCGCCTTCATTTGTCAGATTAAAAGAGGTTAGCCTAATTCAATTGATGGTTTACTAACCGCACTGAGACCTTACAGCAAACAAGTAGCCTCTCGGCGCACGTTTCTGTTAAACTTTGTGCGCGTCATTACTACTACTGCTGCTGCTGCTGCTCCTGCTGCTACTAGGCCTATTACAATAACAACAACTATTACTACTGCTGCTGCTGTTCCTACTGCTGCTGCTGCTGCTGCTGCTGCTGCTGCTGGTGCTACTGCTGCTGCTACTACTACTACTACTACTACTACTACTACTACTAATACTAATAATAATAATAATAATAATAATAAATAATAATAATAATAATAATAATAATAATAATAATAATAATAATAATAATAATAGTAATAATAATGGTGATAGTAACAGTAATAACTAAATTAAAAAAATGATCCATCTACATGTATGTCTAGAGCGACGGGTTCTTTGCATTCAGAGGTTCATTTCAAAATGGCGATGAAAAGTTGGACAAAGCCTGATTTTCGGATTTCATTGATATTATTTGATTACCTCATGTTAGGCATTAGCAAAAACGATCACGGGAGGCTGTATTTGAAAACGAAACGATTTTCTCAACTACTGTGGATGGACAATTTAGGAAGAGTATTAACGACAAAACAATACATATGACTCTTACAAACATCAAGATATTAAACGCCAATACTTCAATAATTCCTAAAGGACCATTTCTACCTCGGACAAAAAAGTAATAATCAGGTAGTAAGCTAGTACCTTTAAGACGCCTAAGAGGTCTCTGGGTCACCTTCCCATAATGTTTCGGAGATAACACATGGTCTGCAAGAATTATAAATTGGATATAATTATGAACGCTCTCTTACATTAGGTAGATGAGTAAAACAGAAGTGAGTGAGTGTTCAGTTTTAATCAACGAACATTTGCTTAAATGTTAACTTTAATTATGTACCTAATCTCTGCTTTTAGAAAACTTGCCACCGCCAACCGTTGCACCAGAGCCCGAGGCTCCAAGCTGTAAGTAGATCTACTGCTGTATGAAATTTGTGAGTGAAATAGCCTAATTATATATGGGGTATATTATATGTAATATCCAATATAATTATAGCCATTTCGTCTAGTTGCATCACTGTCTAGAGCATATAGAGCACAGCGCAAGTCTTTTGTCTTCCTTTACAATTTTCTAGACAGTTTTATTGTTCAGGTGGATTTAGACGCAGGAGTGTCGCCGTTCGCTGCGTTGAGATATTTCGTATGAAACTTCAGACTTGCCTACATGTATTACCGTAGTAGTTCGTTTTAGTAAATAAATTCACCAATGCAAAACAATTCAGCAGAGCACACTAAATTTACAACAGAGTGCATTACAAGTATCTCTACAAAGCAATATGATATTCTTTATACAACAGATACAGTGAATGCAATTAAATTATATTAGAATGTGATAAAAAAATACTCCATTGCACGGCATATATACTCAGGATCAAACACCCAATACTGAAACTACCACAACCTCAGCGTTTACAGATATTTTCTTTTCGTTTGTGTGAGTAGCTGAAATATTCTTAACATCCGGTGAACTGGCGGGTATCATCATCGGCACAATGTTAGGAATGATCGTGATCATTGGAGTTGGATTGGTCTTGTTTGGAGTCATCCGCGGAGGATTACCATTTTCCACCTCGAAGAAGTCAGATGGAACAGAGACAGCCAGCACATACGATTTGCCATATAACAACTACGACGAACAGCCATACGGAACGCTCTCCAGGTCGTCCTCTGTGAAAAGCTCTACAAATGGGGGCAATCAGTCCCACGCCTAAGCGTCCTAGCACTTAGATACGTTGTTGAATATTCGCGTTACTTACGTTACAGCCTTTAGAGAGTCTATTACGAGACGTTGCACACTGCCGGTAGTAATGATAATAAATTATACAGTCGTAGTAAGATGTCATTTTCGGATGTTGGGATTGTACTTTCTTCAAAGCAATTCATTATTTTGGTTTATATACATGTATGACACATTATATTACTGTTATTATTCGAATTATGATTATGACATTACGATAGTGATGATGATAATGATGATGATGACTATTGCTGTAATTATTATTATTATTATTATTATTATTATTATTATTATTATTATTATTATTATTATTATTATTATTATTATTATTGTTATTATTATTATTATAATAATAATAATAATTATTATTAGTATTATTTTTTTTATGCCCTGAGGTACTTCATTCCCCAGGGACTTAGAAATTATAAAAATAATGTGTTTCTGGAACGGCTATACCTCATCCATATCGGGCGTCGGTTTAATGAATGTGCCACTAAAAGCTACGGCGTTGAAGCGTTGTATTGTGACTGAGATTCTCTTAAATAAGTAACTGGTCTCTCTCTGTTCACCCGTAGCTAGCGTGAGGTGGCGACCCAGGTCAGAAATAAAACTGAGGCCAGCGGTATTGATGGGACCCAGCGTTTATTATTATTATTATTATTTTGAAAATTATCTTTAAAAACTGTTTCTAAAATAACATGTCCCATTCAGGGCAACTGGTCCAGTCAAGGACACCATGTGGTCCATTTCAGGAAACAGGTTGCCTGGATATTATTATTATCATTATTATTATTATTATTATTATATACTGACAGATCTCTAGTATATTAGATTTATTTTGAAAATAAAGACTGAGAAGTTTTATTTGACTGTGATTAGGAACGAATTTCTTTCAAGTGTTTTCATTTGACTTAGAGTAAAAACAGTTTTCATGGAAACTCTGACGTCGTTTACGCCTTAGCTGTTGAAGGGCTTACCAATAGATATCTAGACCTATTATAATAGACCTAGCTAGCTGTAGATTACAGTCTAAATATACTAAATGTTAAATAGCGCCGTTTGCTTGGATAATTATTTTTGCCAGGTTTGGCCATCTGGAAATAACTCCATTAGCAAAAATGATCGTAGTGCTAGATGCTGCTACTATGAATTAAGACAAACTCGTATCACAAACTTAATTGCAATCTGTCCTTAAAGATCCACTTTCTCACTTCCCACTTGGATTTTCCCCCCGACAACTGCAGTATGGCTAGTGATGAGCACGGTGAACGTTTTCACCAAGACATTGCAATTATGAAGACACGATATCAGGAAAACTGGTCCACTTTCACGTTGGCTGACTACTGTTGGACGCTCGCCAGAGATAATCCTGAGCAGCTATACAAGAGACAGGTAAAGCGAGCGTCGGAAGTAGACGCGGACTTTTACTGCGACATGTCATATGTACGTAATGTTCTAGGACAATAGAAACTTATTGCTGATTTCTTAGAAATTGTACCCAATTCTTTGATTTCATTGTCATATTCGTTTCAAGCATACTGAAACCTATCAGAAATTAAAAATTTAATATCAGCATGACTTTCACGAAAATTTGTTGTCCAGTGTTTTCATCGGCTGGTAGGTGAGTGATAAGCTGATCATACTTTGATTAGCTCGTCAGACAATCTCTGGTATTTAGTGCACAATATGTCCGGCTGGCTTATGCCGACGACTTAGACTTAGTCTATCGATAGGTCCATGATACAAAGTCAAAGCAACTGTGACTTTGGCAATGCTTACCTTGAAATTTGGTCTGGTATGGCTTTTTGAGCATTCTCATGACAGGCTCTTGCCACACTATATGAAAGGCTCTTGAAAAGATCGGTTTCCAAAATGTCCAAACAAACCAGATGGATTATAGTTTCACCAGAGAGAACATAAAAAGGGAAAGACAATGCGTCCCCGACGTTTCAAACTTTGGCAATGCTTACCTTGAAATTTGGTCTGGTATGGCTTTTTGAGCATTCTCATGACAGGCTCTTGCCACACTATATGAAAGGCTCTTGAAAAGATCGGTTTCCAAAATGTCCAAACAAACCAGATGGATTATAGTTTCACCAGAGAGAACATAAAAAGGGAAAGACAATGCGTCCCCGACGTTTCAAACTGACTGGCGCCGATTCAGGCTACTGATTAAGCCGTTAAGTCAATCAGTACTGATTCCGCGACAATTCGTCAACAGACATTTCGTCTGCGAGTGTATCTGTATCCACTAGGGCTAATCAACAGAGGCCGCTTTCTTATAGTTTCGCTAAATATTCTCAGGAATACAGCTTCTACATACTGAAACGATAATGATAATTTTCATCAATCCAACTTCTATTGAATCGAAAACTTTGTTTCATCCATACATGCAGCTTCCATTTGCGGGATAAAAATTATTTCGATCAATCCAGGTTCTATTTCAACACAGGAATGTTTTCATCAATCCCACTTCTCTAATAGGAAACAGTTATTTCATCAATGCAGCTTCCTTTTAAAGTGACAATACCACTCTACTTCGTAGACGAAATGTCTGTAGACGAATTGTCGTGACACCCTTTATATTAGACTAGATTTTATCCACTCATACGTTGTCCTACCTGCGCGGAATACAATCAGGATCAAAATCTCACAGTAAACGTCTACCATGCGCTCAAACGTAACTAATACTATATCCAACGAAATTCAATCTACAATAGCTTAACGATTTCGCTGTTTAGGCTTCTTTTTTTACACTTAGCTGTAGGCGCCTTTAACATCCTTCTCAAGTACACATCGGATATGCTCCAAAAGCTTCAGCTGTACTCCGGCGAGTTGATTTGGAACTCGATCAAAACTGTTGAAGCTGCACAGAGTATTGTTGGAGTTTGATAAACTGTAGGTGCATCCTCAGAGCAGATTTGAAAGACCATGGATGATCAGCATCACGTCATAGAATGATATAATTGCAGTTATGTTTTACTCTTTTAACCCCACGTTGCATATAATAGATCATCAAACTGTTCGTATTTTTTATCCATGTCTTTTCTCGTAAATTTCATACTTTCTAAATCTTAACTAATAAGCCCGAGTTATGCACGCTTCAACTTATGCATGTCGCTATACTGCTATAGCCTAGCCTATAGCCTAAAAGCATGCCTGTCTTGCTCAATTACAAACGCTGATAACCACCCAGACATAACTGCCTCGATGTCACTCCTTCATAATCAAAAACATTAAATCATAATCATTGTCATTTTTACTCTAGTATAAAGTAATGGTGATTATATTACTTAGGCTTCCTGGACTATATTTTAATGAAGTGAATATCCAGTTGCAGTGCCTCCATCAACGATACCGTATCATGTTGAAGACATGGAGATCATACTAATATTCCAATAATTATTATATGAGGCGTATGATCAGTTGATCACCAGAGGCATATTGGCATATTGTAAGCTTAATATTGTGGTTATCTTCTTTCCAATCCATTTCGGCGATGAAACCGAACATATGGAATCTCGGATAAAGTGAACAACAAATAAAGCTGACACGTTGTTTCGTTTTAATCCATAATTCGGACAGTTATAAGTGGGAGGCGGAATCCTTGAATCGTGGACGGTCGTCTACTGGCGTTGTCTTCAGTCGTATACTCCCCTTTATCATTACAGCTGATTAATCAGTTCTGATAAAAATCAGTCACAGCAGACGAGATCGTTGCTTTTGCTCTATTTAATTGCTCTATTTAATTTTTCAACGGGGCCGCGGTTAACCGGAGTCTCTATGGATATGATTTCGTCCGATCGAAAATTTCGGATTTTCGTTGGGATTTTAATCCTGAAGGTGTTTCACTTAGGTAAGGATACTAGAAAGTGTTAAAGCCACCAGGAGGGAATGAATTCGCCCTAATATTTTTTATTTAAAGAGGCGTTACGTAAATTCATGACTACAGTCATATTTACAATTATTATTACTTTAGTTATGCACACAAATTAAGATCTAGTAGTTACGCTTCAACGCTTTTACGTGCCTCTCTGTATAGATTATTGAGAAATCAGAACTGAGTGACTGTATTACAGCGAATGGATACATAATTGCTTCCCGAAACATATTTATCACTCCGCCGCTCTCATCTTCACAATCTCTGATAATTATTTAGCATGCTCCAAATATTTGCCCTTGTTAGGCATGATGGATATTTACGTAGGCGCCAAAGTTGTAGATACAGCGTTTAGGCAATTCAACGTGATTCAACAGCATAGTTGCCTCAGCTCGCCTAATGGATATTTAACAATGCAGCCAAAGCCGTAGCGACAGCGCGCAAAACAGATCCAACTAAGCTCGTGATGGTTATTAACCCATAGACGACGTTGCACATGATTTAACTATGTGGGAGCATTGACCTGAAAATATAAGTTAACCTTCGAAGCTCCCGTCTGTATGCGCCAACTTCATTTGAGAAAATTCTATGGGTGAGCCACAGACGTTGTCATGACATTGTGCGGAATCGCTGAACCTGGATAACCTTGCGATCACAAACAGATATCACACAAGATCAGTACCTATGTATTTCCTCCATCTTTCTTTCTGTTTTGCAGTGCCATTGGTGTCCAGCGTCTGTGACTCGCCATGGATCCAGTTAGACGATGCCTGCTACTATGTTAGCCCCAATGAACAAAGCGAACAGGTGTCATCGTGGCAACAATCGCAGAACTGGTGTCTACAGAACGGAGGATATCTTGCCACCATAGAAGATATGGACGAAAGAAGACTCATCACCAACCTAGTCAGTAACAACTCTAACAGAAGTATCAATTAATATCAAAGCTAGCTGTGAATCACGAAAAATCTTAAATTACCTGTAACAATGCAAATATTATTGCAGTAAATAACTCCAGTGGCAGGATAATTACGTTGTCGTGCTATAGTACCATTTTTGTGTCCACGTCATCAGTTGCCGTTCCATGACGATTTGTTTAGCTTACAAGTGTCCTCAAAGTGATAACAGCTACCCTTACAATCTATTGGCTTATATAAAATCATGCAAACGATTGTGTGCGTAGCCTTATCGAAAAAAACGATCTGGTAATATAATTTTTTAATCATGTTTATTCCTGGGCTTATTATCTAAGCTCTAAGTCATACTCTTTTTAACGAATGATCAATTATTAATATGCGTTATGCCGTGACGTTTATTTTTATTTGGTGGTACCCCTCTTGCTTGCGTTAGCCTACTGTGGGATGTGGGCTTTAATCCCTACTTTACTTTTCATGGTGAGCCGTGGCTTTGTGGCAAATGCATGTTGCAATGTTGTTATACAATATACAGAGTTACAGGTTCTATAAGCCTAGGTAAGGTTAAGCCTTGTGGTACAGCCGCACAACGTCGCCTGTACAAGTATGTCTACCTATCCACAGGCATGTAAATAAAAAAAATATTAAAACCAATTACCTACCTTTATATGACATTGGTAAATCAGTCTCACCGTCATAATATTACACCCAGTCTTGCAACTACACTGCTAAATTTAATCGCATTTTAACTAATTCAAATGGGGAGCCGGGGTAACTGTAGGTCAGTCAAAATGTCTGCTTTTTGAAAATCCTATTTTCTGTCTATCTTAACTCGATTTATTAACTGAAAGATTTCTGTTCGAGATATTCTCAGTTTATCAACGCTGCACTGTTCGATCCTGGTCGATCTCTTTGCCTATGTTTCAGACACAAGAAGGAATTTACAACGGAGGTATGTGGATCGGTTTAAACAAACTGGAAGATCGAAACAACTACAAGTAGGTTTAAAAACTACAGGGATTATCAGCAAATACCTACATGCCCTTATCCAGTATGAGGTCAGAACAGAGCACCTGAAACTAAAATGACGCTGTAGACCATGCGCTGCTTTTCGTCGACGGTGACTGAATCGTCAAAAAGGCTGAGGCCAACCAGCTACCTAGGGTCTCCGACAAATACCAAAGGTGTCGGGAAAATGCTGTTAGGGCGACCTGTGAGACTTCCTTGTCTTGGTAAGTATGGATTACCTTCAAGAATTCAAGATCGTTCTTTGGGGCTTCATTGAGTGAGGTACAGGTGAACCAATACTTCACGTAAGTTGCTGTCACAACAAGTGGCACTCGAAGTAAATGATTCCACACCTTTTGATAGTAGGATTGTCGAGATGACCTCTCTGTGCTCTGGCGTTGTTGAATGGGAAATTCTTGATCTCTGAAAAGCCATATCTAGATAGCATAGAACGCACTTGCCATCCAACGCGCGCGGTGAAATGCCCCTGGGTACCTGAACTTTATTCCTTTTGGTGGAATTCCTCCGTGGAAAATGACTGTTAGCTTGACTGTTAGCTCTAGTTGCTCTTTGTAGCCGTCTCTGTGATATTCAGTACTCAGTTGCTGCAATACAAAAGGTGATGACATTGTATCGAACTTCTGTGACATGCTGTGCTGCATCTTTATCCTCCATTGCTGTGCGATACCTGACTTGATCGATTTGCAGCCAGAAGTCACGGAAATCACTAAAGAGTTCAAATTTTGGAGACCTTGCGGAATCATGCAGTGAAAACACCTTCTCCAGAACAATTTCAGAAACGTGATGTCGACAGGCAAAGTTCAATAGTTCCGTTCCCAATTCCGTTTCCAGCTTGATGCAACCCGTGTTACTTGCCGTTGTGTCAAAACACATGGCCTCGATTTTGTCTTCCAATCGCCAACTTCTGATCTCGGCCAAACATGCATCTGAAATTATGGCAGCTGTTCCCGGATTGGAGTTTGGGGATGGCTAATAGCTTGGTCACATCCTTGTAAGATACCATTATTGGAAGGCGATCAACACACCATCGTCCTGGCTCTGTATCATCTGGCATGATCTTGTCATCCCAGTGAAGAGTAAGAGGAATCTTCGGATCGAAGGATTCGCGAATCTCTGCTGCCAAGGCTGCACGGCTATCTTTCCTAACTCGGTGGATTGCTGAAGGACTGATCATCAGCTCACCAGCTGGTGCTGCATATAGATTGGATGCTGCGAGAGCAGAAAAATAATGTGAGAGGCCTTCCTGCTGCTGGTTTTGGTGCGATCTAGAGCTGCTGCAACATTACGAGTAACTACAGAGATTGTTCCCCTTCGCCGCATTGGTGGCAAAGTAGACGTCAAAGGTTCTGGCTCTTTTTCTGAGCTATCTGATGAAGCCTCTTCCTCAAATGACTTTCTCCAACAGAAAAACCTCCGTAGGTACAGCTGTGCTAGCACGATATCATTCCTCACGCTCTGCAAGTGCTGATGATCTTACCACCGCTCTCTCTTCTTGCTTTGCAAGTTTGACATCACTGCCTGCCAGGGAACCACGTCCTCCTTTCTAATGCTGTGCTTTCAAAAACTGCCGATCCTCTTCTATCTTAATTATTGTCATGGCATCTTTATTCGCAATGTCAAAGAGATCCTGCAGTAAATCCTTTAAAGAATCTTGTTTTTCTTCTTCGGTTTCAGACTTTCTTCAAATATTTTTTTGGGAGGTTTTGCCATTCCTTATGAAGATGTCATAGCTGATCCCAAACATCATTCTTAGCCCTCGTTGGAATCCGTGCTCTTTCCCAAATTGGAAGTACCATAGCTACCGTTTCTTTCACGCTGTCATCCAGACTGATTTATTTAGTGTATGAAATCGAACAAAACCTTGAGAACCTCTCCTCGTGTAGGTATAGTTCCGCATAAACCGAAGTGATCTTCGATACTGCGTATCAACCAAATGTCAGACCTTTGTAGTCAATTTTGGCATCTCACCTGCGATATGATGCATTAATGAAAACCACCACTACTCGCCATTTGCAACACGAGACCAGTGATATAAGCCACATGAGATCAGTTACATCATCATCAGAATATTTATAAGTTGGGATCCGGCCACTAAGAGGGGGTCTAAGGCTGGCATGCATTGAAATCGTGCATAGAATGCCTATAATCATAATGCAACCGGGTTCCTATAAGTTCGGTCGCCTTGAGCAATTCCTAAATGCTCAGCTATCAAGATATAATTTCGGATATGGAGTTTATACTTCAATTGGCATGATAAATTAACCTGGCCGATAAAAAATCTTTGAGTTGAAAATTTCACATGTACCTTAAAAACACCCTAGGACTATGTATGCATGCATGTATGTATGTATGCATGTATGTATGTATACATGTATGCATGTACATTATGCTTATAAGTGCACGCATTTGGCATAAATGGCATAAGATCAATTGTAATCGAGCATTTATATAGCGCCGCTCACCGAACAAAACGAATCTGAGGCGCTTTCTGTGTTTGCCTATAATTATGATGTCATGGCATTGGTCTAATTGTAATGCCACAGGACAACAACATTGACATAACGTTACTAAAACATTTGACTACGACTGTTACACCAGTTACTTTATTCAACGGGCAGCGATGTCAAAAGACCTCATCCGATGAATTTAATTGAAAAATTAGCAGGGCTCGAGGCCATAGACCCAACCACGGTCGCTACTGCAGAACAGCTTGTAAGGTACCTGAGGAGAATGATGCCCAACTAAGAAATTTTGTCAAAAAACGGCTCCTGGTATGCAACTGCAACTATGCATTATAGCCATATGAAGACTGCATGTAGTAGTTACATAGTGGATGAATTATTTTTGATGAAATAAAATTTCACATAGCAGCAAATAATTTTTTTAAAGTCATGATGTGGGCCTTATTAGCCAACACCGAGGGTAATAAATCCCAACTAAAAAAGTGTCTTATGTCGTCGTTTAACTGTCCGCTTTACAATTTCAAACATCATATGAGGTAATATTTTGAAAACCTATTACTTATAAAGTAGATACAGTACAGTAATTAATTAGTTATAGTGTTTGCTTCATCAAAGCTTTCCTGGCTCCACTTTCCTCTTAAACCTTTCCTCTACTTACCCATTTCATATCTATTCTCAAGCAAATATAGTCATAAGTGTCTCAATCAGTCTCACTCACTCTGGTCAGAGATTCCACTTAAGTACTAAATCATGTGCAATCAAATGTTTATTCTTAGTACCACTGTCATGAGCAATAAGGACAATAGGGCCCTATTACCCACAGTAATGTGGGCCTTGTTATCCTCACTATCTCGCCATAAACACATAAATCAATATCCGTGTAATTTTTAAGTACATATTTATGCTTTTTAGCCTATATTGTTTTGCGAATTGTCACTGTTTATGAATATAATAAAAAACAACTTGTATGCGCTACGCAGACTGAGGGTTAATTATGGTATTAATGCACACGAAAATAAGGTAATTACGAAATAAATTATCACATAAATCTTAGGCCTACTATCTGCATAATTCAAAGACGTCACCAAAATGAAAACGCCTGCGCAACTAAAATAAGTTCACAGGTGAAGACCGGTAAACAAAATAAAATTCCAGCGACATCTAACGAGTAGATTTGGAGATATTTCAAGTTCAAAAGTTCAACCGGATGGGCCTTATTGCCAACCGGGCCTTATTGCCCAGAGTAACCTTATTACATTTACATCTGCACTCCTCTGCAGCAACCGGACTCGGACCTCCGCTGGACATCGACCTCTGGACAACCACTTTGATACGAAGCAATAATAATAATAATAATAATAATAATAATAATAATAATAATAATAATAATAATAATAATAATAATAATAATAATAATAATAATAATAATAATAATAATAATAATAGTAATAATAATAATATTCTTGATTTAAAAATCCGGTTGACAAACCGCAACCGGTTACAGTGTATGGTTATGCAATTGAAACAATTCACAAGAACACAAATGACAGAAGACATAAATCTTAACTACTAACAGAACAGACAGCCTGCAATTATTATTACACGGCGCTAATAGCAGCCTACAAAGCATGTCCGCCTACGGAGCTCGATCTCGGTACCTCCTCTTTATGCCAATGCGCTATCGGGCCCGATATATCAGCTCTCGTGAATTAACAGTAACGCTATAGAATCAGGTGTTATTACGATCAATGTAGAATTGTTGTCTGCATAATAACAGGTGGTCTGACGGCAGCACGTCGGAGTTTCGCGACTGGGCGGTGGATGAGCCTGATGTTGACAGCAATGGCATGTGCGTCTTCCAACTGACCCATCCTAAACAAGGTACCACTTCGTTCGCTTTGTAGAAACAACCGACGAAATGTATGTGAATTTATATGGCGTCACTGTCTAATGATAGATAATGGTGCTAAGCAATTTTGTATGAATGCAAGTAGAAGGAAAAAATAAGAAGACGGTATAGGAGGTAAAGAAGAAAAAGGACTGGTAGACGGAATCAGTCCTCTTGTGGTAATTGTGGTGATGATGATAATGACGATAATAGTGCATGTACGTACATTATGTAATGGACATTTTTATAGCGCATTATGGGTACTTTTCGAAGACGTTTCCCGATAGCATCTATGACCATGTTTGCTTCTGGTTGTTGCCCATGTTGTCGTCGTTCTTGGTGATGATTATGATGATGGTGGTGGGTGTTGCTGGAGAAGAACAACTAGGTTTATCAAAGATCCGTTTCACAACTCGTGAATTGCGTTCATAACTAGGATTTTCCTGACGGTTGTTAGTTCGGAAAAATGGTATCCGGACGATTGGTCATAGGACGATTGGTCATAGGACGATTGGTCATAGGGCGATCGTTCATATGGACGATTGGTGATAGGGCCTATTGGTCATAGGACTATGTCATAGGGCCTACAGGTCGTAGGTCATATGGGTCATAGGGCCTGTCGTTCATAGGTCCTATCGGCGACGGGGCTATCGAAGGCTATCAAAGGCTATCGAAAGCTAAAACAGAGAAGTTTTTTAAACCATGAAACCATTTACTGGAACGTCAACAGATTTTTCACTACTTGTATGAAACACGAGACAAGGCATGCAGATTTGTGATAATGTCGGTTTTCTCGTATGCTCCCAATGCCCGCATGACACGATCATTCAGTATGCCATACCGCTTGACGCTCGGTTGTTCAACGCCAGTGGCACTGATTGTATTTGAATAAAAACGATCAATGTCCCTAATTGATGCCTTTCATACTTGAGTTGCATACGGATGAAACGTTTATTATTTCGACCGAATGTTAAGTTCTTTGAAGTGAGTTGATCCCTGTAAGTAATCATCCTAATAATTTTCTTGATTGGCACTGATTGTATTTGTCTAAAAACGATGAATGTCCCTAATTGCTGCTTATTTTGCGTTCGGTGTGTTAAGCTTAAAACTAAGAATGTCCATAACTAACGACTACAACGAATTACGTCGGTTTATTAGCGGCATATGACGAATAGTCCTATGACCAATCGTCCATATGACCGATCGTCCTATGACCAATCGTCCTATGACCAATCGTCCTATGACCAATCGTCCTATGACCAATCGTCCTAGAACCGGAAAATATCCCTGCTGAAGAAAATCTTCTGCACCTATACTCGCAATGACCTCGTTACCTCGATGGCGTCTCTTTAATTTTCTCCATTCTTTTATAAAAATAAACCGCCTCCTTTGTTCTTTTATTCATCAGATAGTGTCACTATTTCTTTATACTTCCATCACATCCCTTGCATATCTTCGGATCATGCACTCGACTAAGACTGTAATCCAAGAGATTTATTTTGTTTTACAGATTGCTTCACACATGATGTCGGTGTCAACACTGTTTACGGCCTTTTCAATGGTAGTTCAAGCAATGATAATCCACCGCACACATTCTACTTCTTTTATATGTACGGGCTGAATGACAGCTATTGTTCGGCTGAATGTCAGTCAAAATGCTCAGCCGAACCACGTTGCTACTCGTACACATACATATCAGACAGTTATCCTAACATCACATGGAAGGGAACATGCACGGGAAGAAGCATCGAGTACGATGTCAGAGAACCAGATCAATACGCCACAAGTGGAGAGAGATACACCTGCAGCGAAAACGGTGAATATATCAGGATTGACTGTTCAAGCAATATGGCAATCTTAAGAGTAATGAACGTAAACACAATTGAAAATCTATTTTGTGTGGTTAAGAACAGTCATTATGGAATAAAGCTAGGTATGAATTATAATAATTATAATCATAATAATAATAATTATAATTATTTAATAATAATAATATTAATAATAATTATAATAATAATATTATTAATATTATTAATATTAATATTAATAGTATTATTATTATTAATATTAATATTAATAATATTATTATTATTATTATTAATATTAATATTATTATTATTATTATTATTAATATTATTAATAATATAATATTATAATAACTATTAATTATCCAATTATTAATGTTAATGTTATTATTACTATTAATATTATATTATTATTAGTAATATTATTAATATAATTAATAGTAATAGTATTATTAATGGGCCCCATCGGAATGAACTGAACCTTGGTTTAAATTCGGTTTGATGCAAAAGATGTTGTTAATCATGTTTTATTGCGATCGCAAAGACACGGTCAATGTTTTACATTACCTACATGAAATATTAAATTCTACTGTTGGTAATGTCAATAATGTAGGCCTACGGTACTTGATTTGGAGTCGTCGTTTAATTTTAGAATGACTTCGTATTGGAGCCAGCGTTTAGCCACATCTTGTGGCAAGAAAGGTTCCCTCACGTTGATAGAAATTACTTCAACTAGTTTCTCACGGTTTCATTTGTATAGGCCTAATGCTATCCACGTATATATATCCACGATAAAGACTATTATAGTATAAGGCCATTTTTCTGCTCATTCTTATATGATGAATATTACACTTAAAAGAGGTGTGTAATTATTTTTGAACAGTTCAAACCATTCGCATAATAGAGCTGATTTATAATAATACGACATTTTACAGAGCAATGTTTTTAACATTTTACATAATACGGTCAGTAATGATACACGATCGATGGCGTGTGTGTGTGTGTGTTTCCTTTATCCAGGCTTGGGACTGGCACTGTCAGAAAGCGAACAGTGGCGGAGTTATATATACACGATGGCGCTTCTAGCTGCTTTCAGTTATAGGGCGAATATCACACATAAAAGAGCTGTGTAATTATTTGAAACAGTTCTCTCCGTTCCCTATTGCACAATCTTTCTTCTTTCTTTCTCCTCCGTCAAGTATTCGCTGACGATGAGGCTCTAACAAAACTTCTCCATTTCGGTCGGTCTCTTGCGAGTTCTATTGCCCTTCTTAAGTCCCATCCTGTGTCTTCTATGTCCTCCAGTACGTTATCTATCCATCTCTTCTATTGCACAATACAGGTCCACAAATCTACTTGAATGATGTTATTATACAGGAGGTGTATGTATTCCAAAGTTTAACTATGTCAACCACTGCAGTGTCTATCTTGTTGAGTCTCTTGTTTGTAATTTTTTTAGGCTTAATTTAAACACCTTTGACTCGGTTTATTACGATTCTATATAAGAAATTTTTTGAAAATTTATATTAGCTGGTTCCTCTGAATTTTGCTCTACGTTTGCAAGTTCGCTGTTAACGGATCCAGCTAAAGATGAGACCGTTAATTAATATAATCCGTGGACACGAAGCATTAGCGGCTTCATATTTCTTAACCCCGGCATTCCTTGTTGTTGACTGATCTTCTCACTGGCGAGTGACGACGCACGGTCACTAATCATTTCACAGCCGAATTCACAAATGGCCGTGAAGTCATCGCCATACAAGTTCATAGACTATATATAACTTAGTGCAGAGGTTTTCAAACTGTGGTACGCGTACCACTAGGGGTACGCCAGGCTTCGCTAAGGGGTACGCGAAAATTTTCAAAAATTAAAATTTTCTATAAGTTTATGGACTTTATGTCCATCTTTCTTTCAGTAGCTATTCTACGTCCACCGTTCACTTATTTTCTGTACATTTCTATGAGTTTATGCCATCGGACTTAGTGTTTCCGGCTGATTTTTTCAGTCCAGGAAAGAGACCAGTTTGTATAACTTTCATGTTATGGTGGATTGAAGAACGAATTCAAGAAAGAAATGTTGTGTGATTTTTGGCTGAAATGAAGAGCTGAATATGGATTAATTTCTGACCGAGCTTTAAAATTTTTGATTCCTTTCAGCACGTCATATCTGTGTGAAACAGATTTTTCAGCTATGCTTGCGATCAAAAACAAATACAGAACAAAGCTTGAACTCGAACCAGAGTTGCGTTTAAAATTGACAAATATTAAACCAAATATTGTAAATCTGTGCTTGTCAAAACAAGCCCACTGCTCACATTAATAATATTGATTTTATTTTTCCTTTTGTTGATATGACTACATTCTTAATTTAAAATTTTATTACTTTTAAAATTTTCTACCTATGACTAATACCCGGATTGCACCGATGATTAAAAGGAGTTGTTAATTGCAAGGGAACTTCACGCTCGCATGTTGTTTTTGATCTGACCTTGTTGGGGGTACGCCAAAATTCAATTTTTTTACCTGGGGGTACAATAAAAATAAAGTTGAAATCCGCTGTTCTAGTGTCATATTAATCCGCTGCTTGTGAGTTACTTTTACACATAGGGCGAATACCACTCTTAAAAGAGGTGTGTAAGGAAATGGTCTTCTGACAACCAACAGTTTAACTTTATTGTGTTACGACTATTATGCCGGCCTAACGTAGTTTCTTAATATATAGCACCTGCTGTACACGTTGTAATGGTGTCTAAGGAAGGCTTTTTTATCCGGTGGTTAGCGACATCTTGCGGTTTACGGTTCGTGTAAATAGGAAACGAGTTAGAAATCCCCAAACTAAAGGTAAATGTTAACGGGTACTTGTCGGTTAATTCACCCCTTTTCATTTTCTCGTCTACCTTGTCGGTTAATTCACCCCATTTAATTCTTGCGTCTACCTTGACTATTCATGCACCGTCCTAGTGCTGACGTCATATTCGTACAACTCCATCCATTTTGTAACTGTTTCATAAGACGCATTATGTCGTAGCCTTTATCTGTCTTCTAATGACGACACTAACCTTAACCCTGACCCTAACCGACCCTCACGACGTAAAGTTCTATAATCTATGTTGGTTAGGTTAAGTTGATGCGTCGTTGTTACGCGTCGTGGGGGTCGGTCGATTAGGGTCAGGGTTAGGGTCGTCCATGTTTTATAATTACCAAACTGTCATTGGTTGACCTGGAAGGCTGGAATATACACGGGCTAAAATATGCAGTGTATAAGGCGAATTGTTGGCATAAACTTACGCATTATATATTTGAGTCCCCGATTCTATAAGTTTGCCTGCTATGCTACTGATGGCAAAAACAGTGGCTGACTTTAAGAATGAATCGCAAGATCTGAATATTTTCCTAATTGCCTTAGGCCTAATTCAACAGTACCCAGCCATATCGTGCTGTGTTTTCGACACCAGTTGAATGGGGTGAATTAATTTCACGTGGGGAAGTCATTACCATTGGAAAAATGAAATGGGGTGAATTAACCGACAAGTACCTGTTAACGTACACTTTTTATATAGCGCCCATTTTATGTCATCGATCCCCTTCATTTTTCAATGAGTTGTTAGGGTGATATCCATCACCACCGTTGACCGTTTGAATGGGTGCCACGCCATTTAAGGTCCCCTTGTACGGACCATGCTAGCCCACAGCCCTCTAAATATTTAGAGGGCTGTGGGCTAATCCGAGATTTACATTTCTGAAACGTTAGGTAGTTTCCGTTAAACGACGCTGCAACACAACGAAAATGAATACGTTGCCCTCCTCCTTTCTTCAGGCTTTTGCCTGGCTCAATTCCACGAGGAGGTCGTCTCCCTAAGTGTCCATCTCCGAACCCTAAACACATACATCGAATTCCCTGGCTCGTTTTACGCCAACTCCGCCACTGCTCGTAATCTGGCAGTGCCAGTCAAAATTCAGGAGAAATGAGGAGGGTTACGCTGATCATCTTTGTTACGAGGCAATGTCGTTAACGGTTAAACGGCAATTAACCAACCAACCAACCAACCAACCAGTCGGCAGTGTCTTATTTATTGCATATCGTTTTTGCTTGTCATTTGTCAGTTTTATTTAAACACCTCTCACTTGTATTCTACAGAGATTATAATAAATGAGACATATTTATGTAATTTACATTAACTACTACATTTTTCTTCTTCTTCACTTTCTCCTTACTTTCTCATTCTTAACCAACCAACCAACCAACCAACCAACCAACCAACCAACCAACCAACCAACCAACCAACCAACCAACCAACCAACCAGTCGGCAGTGTCTTGTTTATTCAGTATTTATTCAGTATGAACTGAACCTTGGTTTAAATTCGGTTTGATGTAAAAATGTTGTTATTCATGTTTCAATGCGATCGCAAAGACACTGTTAACACTTACGTAGTCCAACAGTCGCAGAATTATCAATCTCCAGATACACTGTATTACATTACCTGAAGCATAGGCGGAGACTTGGTCTTGGGGGGGGGGACGGATGAAGCAGCGGCCGAAGGACGATCGGCGAGGCGCGCAGCGCCGAGCAGGGGGAGGGGTTTGAGGAGGGGGGGATGTGCCCCTCCCCATCTAAAAATTTTTGAATTTCCACACTGCAATGGTAGCATTTTAAGCTGTCATCTGAACAAAATTGCTCTATAATTTGAGTGCTGATAGGAACCAGCTGTCACACGTAGCTTACATGTAGGCCCTAGCCTAGTTTGAGTCGTGTTTGAGTTTGGGAGGGGATGTGTCCCCTCCCATCTAAAAATTTTTGAATTTCCACACTGCAATGGTAGCATTTTAAGCTGTCATCTGAACAAAATTGCCCTATAATTTGAGTGCTGATAGGAACCAGCTGTCACACGTAGCTTACATGTAGGCCTAGCCTAGTTTGAGTCGTGTTTGAGTTTGGGGAGGGGATGTGTCCCCTTCCCATCTAAAATTTTTTTAATTTCCACACTGTAATTGTAGCATTTTAAGCTGTCATCTGAACAAAATTGCTCTGTAATTTGAATGCTGATAGGAACCAGCTGTCACTCGTAGCTTACATGTAGTTTGAGTCGTGTTTGAGTTTGGGGAGGGGTTTGGGGAGGGGATGTGTCCCCTTCCCATCTAAATGTTTTTGAATTTCCACACTGTAATGGTAGGTTTTAAGCTGTCATCTGAACTAAATTGCTCTATTATTTGAGTGCTGATAGGAACCAGCTGTCACTCGTAGCTATTATTATTATATTCATGAAATATTTCAGAAATATTGGGGGATATAAGCAGCTCCGTCCCCCCCACCCTCAAGGGGGGGGGACCGTCCCTCCTGTCCCCCCTAAGTCTCCGCCCCTGACCTGAAGGAAATGTTAAATGCTACTGTTGGTAATGTCAATAATGTAGGCCTAGTGCCTACTTGATTTGGAGTCGTCATTTAATTTTAGAATGACTTCGTATTGGATCCAGCGTTTAGCGACATCTTGTGGCAAGAAAGGTTCCCTCACGTTGCCCGAAATTACTTCGACTAGTTTCTCACGATTTCATTTGTATAATGCTATCTACTTTTATCCAAGATTTATCAAAAGATCATTTTTCTGCGTTGTCTTATATGGTGAATATCAAACTTAAAAGAGGTGTGTAATTATTTACAATAGTTCACACTATTCGTATAATACATCCGATTTATAATGATACGACATTTAACATACCAATGCTTCAACAATTTACATAATACAGCGAATAATGATACACGATTGCGCTTCTAGTTGCTTTGACTTATCGGGCAAATCTCACACTTAAAAGAGCTGTGTCATTATTTGAAACAGTTCTCATCGTTCCTATAATGACATACTACAGGTCTCCAAATCTAATTGCATGACAATAATACAGGACGTGTATTTACAATGTTTAAAGACATCTTATAGCTTCAAAGTCCGTTTACGTCTTTAAAATGTTTGGAAATATTTCAGTTTATTTTCATATAACTGTTGTAAGTTTTTCGTTTCTCTTGTCATTAATCGTTTGATAAGCCATAAGCAAAAGAACGGTAATACAGTAACGTACTGATCTTCTGCTTAATGTTATAGAGCGCGAAATTCTCTTAAAAGAGGTGTTTATTTATTTTTAAATAGTTGACATTCCTATTAATATTATTATTATTATTATTATTATTATTATTATTATTATTATTATTATTATTATTATTATTATTATTATTATTATTATTATTATTATTATTATTATTATTAATCCAAAGTTTAACGTCGTCCTATGACATCAAGGGCCGTTGACGACAATACAAAAACATATACAATAGGATGAAAACTAGAAACTAATGGCTTCCGAACGACACCATTATAAGGTGATTCTCGTTAACGATAACGAAATTGTTCGTTAACGAAAATAAAATGATTTCGTTAACGATAACTGTAACTATAACTAAAAAATATCATTAACTATAACTATAACTATAACGAAAATAGCAATAACGAAAATTCATCTTTATTTTCGTTAATACAAAAAATAATAATAGGAAGCGCAATATGGACGATTCGACATAAATGAGAACGAAAAATGCGATATTTTTATTATGCAATTTGTCAGTTACTTTGGAAACTCGTGTATTTATGAAGCTGAATGCACCCATGCTTCAAAGGCTTTCAAAGCTCTGAGCAAATTGTGAATCAGCGTGATAATACGCACAATTTTGCTTATAGCCTTAATTATTGTAACTAAGTAGTAACTAAAATTAACTAAAATAAAAATCCATTAACTATAACTATAACTATGACTAAAAAATAATACTAACTATAACTATAACTATAACTAAAATAAAATCTGACTAACTGTCAGAGCTTAGACAATTTTTCCTATCTGTTACCTGTAAAAAGTTGCGAACTGTCAGCTTGGTGTTGTGAATAAACGAAATTGATTGATTGATTGATTGATTGATTGATTGATTGATTGATTGATTGATTGATTGATTGAATGATTGATTGATTGATTGAGAATCACACTGCCAAACGGAGCGTTACAATCTTACTAATATTCAGTTTTTAAGCAACATAACGTAGTTCATCTAACATTGTCCATGATACATATACCGTTAAAAAAGGATTTGATGCTAATAAACAATATTATTCTACAATAATTGTCTCACACAAGAAATTTTCAAAGTAATACCAAAAAACAAGTAAGTTACAAAGGTACACTATATAAATTTCCAATAATAATTACAATTATAATTATTAGCCTATGACATTAGACACTTATTCAAAGAACAACAACTTCTCAGACATTACGCAAGTTAAATGAAAATTGTAGTTTACAATGTACTCTTTCAAGCTGTTAATATACCTAGAACATTCGAAAATAAATTTAATTACGTAACAAAGCATACATGAGTATAATAATAAGCATTTTAATTGTTTGAATTTTGGCATCAGCATGTCCAAAAAACAAATATAGTTCCTTTTTGCAGCACAAGACATAATAGTTATTCCAAAGCAACCAATCCAATCCATATTCGACACCCAAAAAACCAAAATCTTTTGGAATGGCTTCCTTTCTCTAGTGGAGTAACTTAATATGTACCAGGTCGCACTACGACTCAGGAACTATCTCCCACATGAAAATTCTCAGTTCCTTTACGAATACCGCCACTCACCGAACGTCATCTGCCTCAGGCTCCGCTACTTAGGCCCCTATCACCCCTCACGGACTTTCCACTCCAAATAAAGTCTCATTTCTTCAAGCATTCTTACCATAATCCATGCAGTCCTCCACCTTCCAATCTCTCTCATTTAAACCAAGGCCGTCAGTGCCTCCTCTTTGCTTTCCTGCATGGTCTCCGGACTAGGATCTTCACTTGCTATCTCAGGACAACCCTTCTGTCATGACGCAGCGCTCGTGAATGACCTGATGGATATCCTGCACTTTAGCTTTAGAGTAGAGCCTTTGAATTTGGAGATTTTCCTTGCAATTGTAGTCATATTCTCAAGATTTCTTCAGCGCCCAAATAAGAGAAGAAGCGGGCACCAGCTTATTCACAGGCGCGATTAAACCGGTACCCATACAGTCCCGTTCTCAGCTGCGTAGCCCGAGTCGCAGCCAAGGTTAGTCAAGACTCCCGTATGTTTCAAACAACATGCAATAGATAGAGTGGTGATGATAGCTTTTCATTCAATGTAGTCTGACTTATAGCTGCAAAATAATGGCCGTAATTTATGATTGGGATTTATTATTCGGCTTGGATTGTAAATCAGTCTGTTGATATAGTCTGGTCGAAATGTTTTCACTTAACATACAGACGGTCTTCGAAGGTCTCGGACTGTTTTGTGGGTCAACGCTTTTCAACAGAACTCATCGATAGGTGGCGACACAGTCTTATTTACGTCAAGGCTTCTCTAGGTAATATTTATTCTACATCAAAGTTTTCGGACGCTATCATAGGCGGAGACTTGGTCTTGGGTTGGGGGGACCGGTAAAGGAGCGGCCGAAGGACGATTGGCGAGGCGCGCAGCGCCGAGCAGGGGTTTGGGGAGGGGATGTGCCCCCTCCCCATCTAAAAATTTTTGAATTTCTAAACTGTAATGGTAGCATTTTAAGATGTTATCTGAAAAAAATTGCTCTATAATTTGAGTGCTGATAGGAACCAGCTGTCACTCGTAGCTTACATATGTAGTTTGAGTCGTGTTTGAGTTTGGGGAGGGATGTGACCCCTCCCCATCTAAAAATTTTGAATTTCCACACTGTAATGGTAGCATTTTAAGATGTTATCTGAACAAAATTGCTTTTTATTTCAGTGCTGATAGGAACCAACTGTCACTCGTAGCTTACATGTAGTTTGAGTCGTGTTTGCGTTTGGGGAGGGGATGTGACCCCTCCCCATCTAAAATTTTTTGAATTTCCACACTGTAATGGTAGCATTTTAAGATGTCATGTGAACAAAATTGCTTTATTATTTGAGTGCTGATAAGAACCAGCTGTCACTCGTAGCTATTGTTATTATAGTCATGAAATATTTCAGAAACATTGGAGGGATATAAGCAGCTCCGTCCCCCCACATCAAGTTTCGGGGAACCGTCCCCCGCTGTCCCCCCTAAGTCTCCGCCCCTGGACGCTATCATATATATTGCGACCTACACGAAAGAAGGGTTTCTTGTTGTTTATTAGTGTATGTTTAAGTTTGTTTAAATTAGGTGCATGCAGATACATAGTGTGTGTGTGTGTGTGTGTTTCTGTATGTGTATGTGAGTATGGGTAACTGTATGTTTTAGTGTATGTGTATAGGCCTATTGGTGTATGTGTGTATTTGTCTATCTGTTGGTATAGCAAGCGATCGATCGTCACAGACCATCGATAGTCTATCAAGAGCTACTAAATACTAACATAATTTAAACTGCTCTCAAATGTGTTGCTTATGCTGGATATTTATAAAGCGCCTTTTAAATATCCTTGAAAGTCGCCAAAACGACTATCTATGGGTTCCATCTATGCAATAATGTTTGTACGTATACATTCATGTATGAACATATTTTGATTTTAAAAATAGGCCTATGTATGGTTTATTACTTGTTCCGTTATGGTTACAAATAAAAAAATCAATCAATCAAATGTATATATGTAGGCCTGTATACATGTTTGTATGGATGGTAGGCCTATATATGCATAGGCGTAGATACATGGAGGCACGAGGAGGCAGTTGCCTCCTCTTCCTTTTTATCCATCTAGTTTAACTTACGGAAATCTTGAATATATATACATGTATATATATGTTTGAGCCACAGGCTAAAAAGTCAAATCTTGCGACGACTAATTCGATCACTTACAATCATTCAATCGTCCTGAAACTTGGCAGATAGACTCGCCCTCGCAGACACTTCATTCTATCAAAATTTCAGCTCCCCCAAAAAGGCTAGCTTATAGAATCGGGGACTCAACTTTTCGAATCGGGGAATCCCCTTTTCCGATACGCAGCGTTGCCATTGGCCAGCGTTGCCATTGGCCGCAACAGAAACGGGCGCGCTGCCTCATTAAACGGACGCTATGTTGTAAAATGAACGCGGACTATATATTTGTAGAGGTAACTGCTTCGTAAGACGCATTATAGGATAGTAGATGGATATAGTAAAAAACTTTGTTTTTACGGGCTGTATTTTATTTATATACTGGAACTTCTATTGACCAATGACACCAATGACCATGATTTTGCCAATGGTCTGTGAAGTTGCCTCCTCTTGAATTTAAATCTGGCTACGTCCCTGATACATGCATAATATTTAAATCAATCTGACATTTATTTGACTAAATTTAGGCCAGTCTATGGCAATGAAGTCTTGATCTTGATGTTTTACAGCTGTAAAGTATATTGCCGATGATAGGCCACTTCAAAAACATATCAAGGTCTTTCTAGTTACTCGGGCCTGTACATTATCAAAATAAAACATGACATATGAGATCCATGAATACAAAACTGATAGGTTCATAGAAGGACCAAAGTGACATTTCTGCCCGAAAGAACCAAGACTATAAATTGTTTCGTTCATATGGAAATGACCTGGATTTTAACTCCCGACATCTCGATTGACCGTTAGACCGTATGACAGAGGTTCAAACCTTTGCAACATACCTATAAAATTTCGATAGCACCCAAATATACACGGTATAAATACAACTGATCCGGCGATAAACGCAATTGACTATTTATAATATCAATCGAAGCCGTTTTAAAGGTGTCTAAGGACAGCATTAAATTGTCCAGCGTTTACCGCCATCTAACGACCTACTGAGCTGTTGACGTCAACTCTGTCTGAAAAAAAGATCATTAGCGTCGCCCTCCTCCTTCATCCAGGCTTTGTACTGGCTCTGCCAGAGTAGGCTTACGAGCAGTGACGGCGTTAATTATCCCACTTGATCTTAATCAACTCACTTGATTTCCCCATTACCGGTATACTCACTATAGCTGCGTTGGCCAAGGGAGCAAGTGGAGTCGACGTTTAAAATTGTTTGCTATGACCTGGATCTGAACTCCCGACATATTGATTGACAGTCCATCACTCTAACCGTTAGACCGTATGACGGAGGTTCAAACCTGTGCAACATACCTATAAAATTTCGATAAAGTAAGTAAGTGTGTTCTTTATTAAACGCTGGCAAACGCACGGCGCTGTACATACAAAGTTATACAAAGTTATCAAATAGTAGCGAAAAAGTTAGTAAATAGTAAACTAAAAAACACTATATGGCTTAGCTGTACAACATCCTAGCCAGGAAACCACGCCTGGTCAGGGAATCAAATCTAGAAAGAACACGGTTATGTGAGCGTGGGCGCAAATCGCGACCAGTATATAGGACAGAGGGTAGAAGGCAATGAAGGATATGTCCGGGATTATTTAAGATATTTCTAAAAAGGTCATGGTCGGCTTTTTACAGAGTTCCTCAAAAGTGGGGAAAGATAGCACCCAAATGGATTTCTGACAGCGTACAATTAAGCGGTATCGATTGTATTGTCGATTTAGAGACATCTGACGATAGTGAGAATAAATTTAGCAAAGGTCCTTGACGTCTTCACTTTGTTATTGACTTAGTGGTGGATGTCTTCGTAGATTTCCTTCAGTTTCAAGGCCAGGATCTTTCGAGCTATTTCATTTTCGCACCTCCAGCGTTTTCTTTAGTCTCGCCGTTGCTTTCTAGTTCTTCCGCCACATCATTTTGGCAAAATAATGCAACTGACATATTTATAAGATCCATCGAAGCCGTTTTAAAGGTGTCTAAGGATAGCATTAAATTATCCAGCATTTACCGCCACCTAACGACCTACTGAGCCTTTGACGTCAACTCAGCGAGCAAGAAGAGGTGCCTGTAGTGTTCATACTCACACATGTTGGGCCCAACCAACGAATTCTTATCCATAGTTGACTAATAGCATCATGTTCAGGGTCTCTGGACTAACCGAAGACAGGTTGTAGCGTTAACGATATATACATATATATTCTGATTTTGAAAGTATGTATTATAAAAATGCATCTAAGTTTCTGTTTTTATCATGTATGTTTGTGTAATGTATGCATTATGATTGTTTGTATATAAGTGTGCACCTCGGTATATGTATGTATGTATGCATGCATGTATGTGGTCATGTGCACATGTATGTAAGAATGGTATATTATATGCATATATTTAAATCGTTCTGACATTTATTTAACTAAATTTAGGCCTGCCCATGGCTATAAAGACTTAATGTACACGTCTATAAAGTATATCGCTGATGATTGGCCACTTCAAAACGCATCAAGGCCTTTCTAGTAACACGGGCCTGTATAATTTTATTATGATCAAAATAAAACATAAAACATGGGATTCATGAACACAAAACGAAGCAACTGATAGAGTCATAGATGGACCAAGTGACAATTTCACCGAAGTAGGACCATAATTTGTTTTGTCCATATACAACCGCGCGGAATGGAGGAATCTTGTCGACCAATGTTCTGGAAGGAACGGAAGGAACTGAGAGAGAGAGAGAGAGAGAGAGAGAGAGAGAGAGAGAGAGAGAGAGAGAGAGAGAGAGAGAGAGAGAGACAGACAGACAGACAGACAGACAGACAGACAGACAGACAGACAGACAGACAGACAGACAGAGAGAGAAGAGAGAGAGAGAGAGAGAGAGAGAGAGAGAGAGAGAGAGAGAGAGAGAGAGAGAGAGAGAGAGAGAGAGAGAGAGAGACAGAGATACAGAGACAGAGATACAGAGAGAGAGAGAGTTAGAGAGAGTTAGAGATAGAGAGAGAGACATACATACAGAGAGAGAGAGAGAGAGAGAGAGAGAGAGAGAGAGAGAGAGAGAGAGACAGAGACAGAGACAGAGACAGAGACAGAGACAGAGACAGAGACAGAGAGAGAGAGAGAGAGAGAGAGAGAGACAGAGAGAGAGAGAGAGAGAGAGAGAGAGAGAGAGAGAGAGAGAGAGAGAGAGAGAGACAGAGACAGAGAGAGAGAGAGAGAGAGAGAGAGACAGAGACAGAGAGAGAGAGAGAGAGACAGAGAGAGAGAGAGAGAGAGAGAGAGAGAGAGAGAGAGAGAGAGAGAGAGAGAGAGAGAGAGAGAGAGAGAGAGAGAGACAGAGACAGAGACAGAGACAGAGACAGAGACAGAGAGAGAGAGAGAGAGATACATGTAGCCTATTATATTAATATTACATACAACTTTGTAATTGTATTATAATAGTCATCTGCCACTAACCGATTAACTATCTTACTACGACTAGTTATTTCTGTTTAACGACACTGTGTAGTAACAAAGACCATTAGCGTTGCCCTCCTCCTTCATCCAGGCTTGGGACTGGCATTGCCAGAGTACGAGCTGTATATGATAATGTCATCCTTCCAACGTTCAGAAGTACACACGACCAAACCACAGAACATCGATTGCGCAGATTATTGTGAGTGAAGGACTTGCTCAATGTTATTACATAGTGACAGCCTCAGGAAAGGAGACTCGATCCCGTGCTTTGGAAAGGATAATTCGCTACTGAGCGGCTACTGACAACTGTATTCGTCGCATGTAAATTATATGGTTTCTTAGCCACGTTTTAAAGGTGTTTAAAAATATCACAATACAATACAATGCAACTTGTATTTATAACGCGCTTTAATAAAAAACAGTCTTACTCAAAGGACGCGTCACAATGTACTTACTAATCATAGTACTTATAGAGGAGATAAGTTTTAAGGTTAGATTTTAAACTATTAACTGAGTTTGATCTTCGTATTCACCCTAATCATCAGCCTACCAATATTTTTATATCATGCCTATTGGATGGATCCAGAGTTTAACGGTATTATGGCCTTTGACGTCGACAGAAATTATTATTGGTTAACCCCAATTTGAAAGTGTCTAAAGAGAGCACACTAACCAATAGACTAAGTAAGTAAGTAAGCATATTATTATTATTATTATTATTATTAACCAATTGCCAATCACACTCGTGTACATACGTCTACGGTCTAAAGAGGATTTTTTTTAGAGGATCCTAAGTGGCCGAGTGGGTTGGTAGCCTGCTCGTCACGCCGGCGCCCCTTCTTCGCTTCCCGGTCGGGTCGGTTTATCAGAGATTAATTTATCGGATCTTTACTGCGGGTGGCTCGGTCGCATTATAAACGTGGAGTACAATACAACACACAATACAACACATCACAATACAACTGGGGCGCGGTGGTTTGGGGGTATGTTCGGTGCCTTGCAGCTGGAGGGTTGCGGGTTCGAATCCACCTCAAAGTCGCCGCGTAGGGACCCTGGGCAAGTCCTTCACTCGCAATTGCTCATGCGCTTCGGCGTGAAACTCCGATTCAGCGTTCGCGCAGTAGTCGGGAGCGCCTCTGAATGGGAAATCTGGTAGGGGCGCTATAACAAGGGTTCAAATACAATACAATACAATTTTGCCAAAATATATCGTCGTACCATGTGCCATATCTATATAGCATCGGTTAACAACATTTTCAAAGGTGTCTAAAGAGAGCACAGTTCCAATCGGCTACCGTGCCGTATTTTATTATTATTATTATTATTATTATTAGACTGTTATTTGTAGCGCGCCTAAACAAAATTGGAATCTTGCACAAAAGCGCGTAACAGAAAAATCAATCATAGTAAATCTTAAACAGATGTGTTTTAAGGTTAGTTTTGAAAATCGAAATTACATTACAGAGACTCATTCGTACCACAACATCCCAAAATCAAATTAGAGATTATTGCATACGTTGTCCACCTCGGTTCTGCCTTTCATTTATATAGCGCTTATACGAGCACCGCTGTATAAGCCATGATACTATGTTTCGGCTACTAATTATAATTATCACACATACAAACACACACACACAACACGCACGCACGCACACACACACAAGCACACACACACACAAACACACACACACACAAACACACACACACACACACACACACACACAACGATAATACATAATAATATTATTGGTAATCTAGGAGTGTCTTAGGCGATATTCTAAAGCTAAGTACAGGGTACCAGCTTACTCCCGACTGCTACGTCACGTCAGAGGTATTGTCCAGTAGATACGTGTGGACAAGCGCTATTCAGGTGGAGCATTACACTTGCAATGACACTCCGGATGCCAGTTAGTGCCAGTCCCAAGCCTGGAGAAAGGAGGAGGGCAATGCTAATCATCTTTGTTATGACACAGCGACATTAAGCAGAAACCATTTCCCAATTGAAGATCTTCCATTTATCTATTTCTAATCACACCTTTTTTTATTTCCGTAAATTAAGTTACAAATTCTATAATGATTTGAATCGATGCAATATTCGATTGCTGTGGAAAATTGTGTATTGGGTCTACATTTACATTTTTACGTTTACATTTTAGGCTCTGTTTAAACACCTTTAAATCGTGTCCACTGTTTTATATATAAATTTGTCATAATTCAGCTGAGATAAGTAGTTGTCGACCGGGCTCATCAAATATCTGTCTCATTTAAACGCATTTTTCTTGTTACCTCCGATACTATAATAATATTATAAGTCAAATTTGTGATTGCATTACATATCAGAGGGCATGATATTTGCGCCCTTTCCTTCGGCCTCGGCTGTGCTACGGCGCTATAGAAATCGTCTTATTATTATTATTATTATAGATTTTCTTCCGTTGTTATCTGGTCCAAAAGCAAAGATCAGACCGTCAATGGCGAATACGAAGCATTATGATTAGCGACATCATATTTCTTGGCCCCGGCATATGACGGAGTATGAATGTCCTCTCCTTTGCCGCCTGTTCTCACCGACAGCGTACGATCACGGAACTCATTTCATAGACTATTATAGGAATAGACCTTGAAATTGTTAATCAAAAGGAGGCAAGCGAATTTCCGGGCATCACGTTTATCCAGATAATTATCGTGAATCTTGAGTTACTCGTACTTATAGGGCGAATATGACACTTAAAAGAGGTGTATAAGGAAATGCTCTTTTGATTAACAACAGTTTAACGACATAATTATTGTGTTACTGAAATTACGTTTACGCTTAGTTTCTGAATAAAATAAGCCCATGTTTCAGCGTTTTAATGATGTTGTAATGTGGCAGTTTATTGTCCGGTGTTTACCAACATCTTCCGGCATAGAGTTCGTATAAGTAAGAGATGGGTCAGAAATTCTCAACCTAAATGTAATGTTTTATATAGCGCCCGTATATGTCCTGGATCCTCTTAAGTTTTTAATGAATTGATCGGGTGATATCCTTCGGCACCGCTTCCAGTTTGAATGAATGTTACGCCATTAAAGGTCCACATATAGACAAATAGAGACAGACAGACAGACGAAGACAGACAGACAGACAGACAGACAGACAGACAGACAGACAGACAGACAGACCTACAAATAAACAAACACACAGATATGCAGGCAGACAGACGTCAATGGACAAACAAGGAACAACTGTTGCCTTGACCAGGTTCATGATATACATGTATATTGCGATAATACAGTGGTCAACGTACTGGACTGTCAAGCGAGAGGTCTGGGGTTCATATCCCAGCCAGAAGAGAAATTTGGTTTTTTATCGAAATTTGTTGACTCCAATTAAGCCCCTAGCCAACTCGGCTATACAATGGGCACACAGAATGTACACTGTGAGTGGGAAGAGCAGCGGGTGAGGGAGAGGACTTGTCGCCCCACGGTCTCCACCTGTTATGCCGAGGTTCAGAAAAGTGAAGACGCGCGTATGAAGTGTTAGCGATTGGCCAATAACTCGAATACCTATAGCTTAAGGACTATACTTCTTTACTCCTCCTCTTCCTTCTCCTCCTCTTCCTTCTCCTCCTCATTCTTCTTCCTCCTCTTCCCCTTCTCCTTCCCTGCCCTTCCATCGTCAATAGAAGAAGTGAGGAGGGAGGGAAAAAGAAACGTACACTGTCTGACAGACAGAGACACACACAGAGGAACACGGAGAAAGAGACAGAGAGATACAGCGAGACAGACAGATAGACAGACAAGTATTGAGTAAGAGCAAAAGTCAGGGAGAGAGAGAGAGAGAGAGAGAGAGAGAGAGAGAGAGAGAGAGAGAGAGACACACACACACACACACAGAGTATCTGAAACGGAGAAAAAGAGACAGCAGATACAGACAGAGATAGACGTATACACAGATTGTATACAGACAGAGAGACTGTTATTCAGGGATATATCCCGTAGTGACGAACTGAACCTTGGTTTAAATTCTGTTTCATGTAAAGATGTAATCATGTTTCACAGCGATCGCAAAGACATGGTCAATGCGTACGCACTATGCAGTCCTTCAGCGAAAGAGTTAAAATAGGGGCTATATCAATCTCCAGTTCTACTGTTTAACATTACTTACTTACTTGCTATGTACAGTGCTGTGCGTTTGCTAGTGCTTCTCAATAAAGGAAATACTTACTTACTTACTTACTTACTTATGTTAAATGCTACTGTTTGTTATGTCAATAATGTACTTGAATTGGAAGCATTGTTTATTTTTGGAATGGCTTCGGATTTTATCCACAGCTTATAGGCCGTTGACGTCGACAGAAATAAGTTTAAACGGTTCTCACCGTTGAATTGGCATAACACAGGACGGAGAAGGAGGAGGAGGAGGATACAGAGTTTAACGACATCTTATGACAACATGGGAATTTGAAGACGACAGAAATCATTTTAGCATAATAATTACAGCTCATTTATTCGTCCACTGTCAAGCTCGTTTTTGTTATAATATAAGACAGTGCCGCGCTCTGATTTTTATTATATGGTGAAAATCACACTTAAAAGAGGTGTGTAAATAGCTTGAACAGTTCTCAAGGTTCCTATCACATAATACAGCTCTAATCACTGCAGTGGCCCAGGATTGAAGAATACAGAATTTAACGACATCTTATGGCAGCAAACACCGTTAGCATCGACAGATATTTTCAACAGTTCTCACCGCTCGTATAGCGATGATAGCTTTGCGTGAATGTACAATGCAGGGAACACAATACAAAACAGCGTTTCTGCTTTAACTTATAGGGTAAATATCACACTGTAAAGAGGTGTGTTAGAAGTTTCAACGTTTCTTACCGTTCCCATGGATGGATCCAGAGTTCAACATCTTATGGCAGCAAAAGTCGATGACGTCGACAGAAACGGGTATCCCTAACTTAGCGGGACTTCAGTCCCTTCTGGGAACCCGATTGTTTCCGTTAAATGTTAATAAGATAATCATGTGATCTGTCTGTTTTAATTTCCAAACTTATGATCGTTGATTATGATTATTCTGGATCACTACTTGTAAACTATTCTATGGAAACAATAAAAGGATTGATTGATTGATTGATTGATTGAAACTATTTGGCATTAAGTTAAACGCGGATGTAGGCCTATACGTAGTTAGTTATTTGCTGTTTTACGACGCTGTGTCATAATGAAAATGGTAAACGGATCGTAAAATGATTGTCGAATTCTTTACTTATACGGCGAATGTTACGCCTAAAAAAGGTGTCTCGTTAAAGTAATAATAATCTTTTCTTTATTGAAGCGCCTGACAAACGCACTGCGATGTACATTTACACGTTATGCAATTTAAGCAATTCACAAGAACACAAATGACAGAAGACATAAATCTTAACTACTAAAAGAACAGACAGCCTGCAATACACGGCGCTAATAGCAGCCTACAAAGCATGTCCGCCCTATACGGGACTCGAACTCGGTACCTCTCCCTCTCTATGCCAGTGTGTTATCCAATGAACTATCGGGCATTCATGCATACATGCATACATGCATACACACACACACACACAAAACACACACACACAAAACACACACACACAGACACACACAAACCCACATACCCACCCACACACCCACACGCGGGCGGGCGAGCGCACACACACACACACACACACACACACACACACACATATATATATATATATATATATATATATATATATATAATTATATATTATATATATATATATTATATAGTCATACTGTGAACGGATCTCCGATTAACTACACCTTACGGCAACAAATGCCATTGACTTCGACAGAAAATTGTTCTTGAATACCTCCACTAGGCAGAGCCTAGTGGAGGGTGGAGAGAAAACGTTCTCTGTGACTGGTCCTCAATCTGGAATTGCCTGTCATTAGCTCTGCGCTCCCTTCCTAGAACTCCTTCTCAGGCATTCCTCTCTCATCTTAAAATGGTCCTATTTGGCCGCACTGGGGTTAGGAGCAGCTCTGAGTAGTTCCCTTGAAGAGGCGCTATACAAATTCAAGCAACGAATGAATGAATGAATGAATTTAAGTGGAAAACCGTTTACTGTGTCTTGGATATTGTTGGCAGGATGCAGGGCCTATGGCATTTACGCTGCTAGGAGTTTCATATCGCGCAAAACAACGATTTATCGCTCTGCAGAACACAGTTATATATAACGGCCGTTGAACATATATAAAAGGTGTTTAAAGCTGTCTTTGTACTTGTATTGCTAATAATCAATTATAGGACAAAACTGGGTACTTGTCGGTTAATTCACCCCTTTTCGTTTTTCCAATGGTAATGTGTTGCCCACGTAAAATTAATTCACCCCATCAAACCGGTGTCGAAAACACAGCACGATGGTAGCCTATAGAAAGAGATCTTTTAATTATAACTATTCTGATTAAAGCGAAGTTCAGAAACATTTCTACCACGCAGATGGGTGTACCGTGGGACTGTTTTTATCTGTCTTCTAATGACGACACTAACCGTAACCCTGACCCTAACCGACCTCGCGACGGAAAGTTTTATAGTCCATGTCAGTTACGTTGAGGTTACGCGTCGTTGTTACGCGCCGTGAGGGTCGGTTAGGGTCAGTGGCGTAACGAGGGGGCGGGGGGCGGCCCCCGGGCGCAGGACAGGGGGACGCAAAATTAGGTTTAAAAATTGTTTTTTTGTAAAGAAATCAGGCAAGAATAGCTAAAAAGTAAAAAAAAGTAACTATCATGCATGAGTCTGGCAGGGGCGCGGGCGCAGAAGGGCGCAAAATGAGGGTTCTGAGAATATAACCACTTTTTCATGAAAAAAAAGATGAAAAAGCAACAAAAAGTCATCAGAATTTTTGGTGGAACTAAGAAAAACATTTTCAGGAAATTCTTGCCCCGGGCGCACGAACCCCTAGTTACGCCACTGGTTAGGGTCAGGGTTAGGGTTAGTATCGTCCATGTTTTCTAATGACGAAACTGTCACTGGTTGACCTGCAATATACACGGGATATATATATATAGGCCTATATAAACTGGAAGTGTTTCATATGACATATTTTCCCGTATCCCTTCGTAAGGAAGACTTGACAGTTGACACACGATAAGGTTAATCACTCCCTAAACTTCGTTGACCCGAAGACAGGAGCCAATACACAAAGAATTGAGAGGAAGGCGGCAAAAATTAGAATTAAAAGGAAAGAAACGCGTAAAAATTTATTCGGGTGCATGAACAGGCAATGTAGACGCAAGAATGAAATGGGGTGAATTAACCGACAAGGTAGACGAGAAAATTAAATGGGGTGAATTAACCGACAAGTACCCAAAACTGCGTTTGCTGTCGCGCCCACCACGTTATTGGGATCATTATTATTAATTTTACGCGTACCTCAACGACTGCGTAAATTTTTTATTATTATTAATTAATTAATTAAATTTGTGACGCGCGCATGGTCACACCGAAATGTTAATCTGGGGCGCGGAGATTCAGCCACCAGGAGAAGATGCAGTTAGATATCCAAGTGCTTGAAAGCCAAGGAGAAAAATGAGCTTTGAGCCGCTTATTGAGGGAAGGAAGTGTATATTTCAACTAGGCCTACGAAGTCGATGCCATTCCTTGGGGGCAGAGGCATGGAATGCACGCGAGCCCATAACTGTTCTGGATTCCTCTAAATAACCCCACGGATCAATCTGAAAAGACTAACTAAACGTTATTCTGGCATTAATTAAATAAACTGTAGCTAAACGATTAATTAAGAATCGATTATTCCTATAATTATGCAACAGACATCAAACTGCGAAACCCGAAAACCGGCAAAATTTATATCAACATAGCAAACAATTCAGTGTATATGTCGGGGGGCCCGATAGCGCATTGGATAACATCTGGCATAGAGAGCGAGAGGTACCGAGTTCGAGCCCCCGTTGGGCGGATATACTTATTAGGCTGCTATTATTATTAGTATTATTATTATTATTATTATTATTATTATTATTATTATTATTATTATTATTATTATTATTATTATTATTATTATTATTATTATTATTATTATTATTATTATATTGCAGTGTGATTTTCGTTAACGATAACGATAACGAAAATGTTCGTTAACGAAAATAAAATGATTTCGTTAACGATAACTATAACTATAACTAAAAATATCATTAACTATAACTATAACTATAACGAAAATAACACTAACGAAAATTCATCTTTATTTTCGTTAATACAAAAAATAAAAATAGGAAGTGCAATATGGACGATTCGACATAAATGAGAACGAAAATGCGAAATTTTTATTGTGAAATTTGTCAGTTACTTTGGAAACTCGTGTATTCATGGAGCTGAATGTACCCATGCTTCAAAGGTTTTCATAGCTCTGAGTAAATTGTGAAACAGCGTATTAATACGCACAATTTTGCTTATAGACTTAATTATTGTAACTAAGTAGTAACTAAAATTAACTAAAATAAAAATCCATTAACTATAACTATAACTATAACTAAAAAAATAATACTAACTATAACTATAACTATAACTAAAATAAAAAATCATTAACTATAACTATAACTATAACTAAAATAAAATCTGTAAGGAAAATCACACTGTTATATTGTAACTGTTAACAATAGCCTATGGCCTAGTTTTTCGGTTGATTTTCGAAACCAGAACTTTTTATCAATTCAGAAGGTCATTCAAATGGAACTGTCGTCGGAGCTTCCAAAAGCCAGTTGTAAGTCAAGTAGGAACTTCGGGTTCATAGGCAGGAATCTATGGGTCCATAGTCATGTCTTCATTCATTCATTCATTCATTCATTCATTCATTCATTCGTTCATTGAGAGAACTTATATAGCTCCTCTCAAAGATGCCTACTCAGAGGTGCTCCCAGTCCAACTCCAGCCCAACTTCTATGCGCACTGCAAAGCATCACATTCGACGATTTCAGGACTTGGTGCTTCGCTTGGGATCTCTGGACAACCCCTCTGACAGGACTGAGCGCTTGTTAATTCGCCATTTGTAAGCTAAGACTTAGAGCACCAGTGTTGTCCCTAGTGCTGCGTCACGTCAGAGGGTTGTCCAGTACAGGTGCTATTCAGGTGGAGTGTTGTAATTGCAATTACTCTCCGAATGCCAGTTAGTGCCAGTCCCAAGCCTGGATAAAGGAGGAGGGCGACACAAGTCATCTCTCGTACGACACTTTTTCGTTAAACAGCAAATAATATAGTAAACCAACCATACTGATATTGGGTCTCTTCTTTGCCCGTCCCATTGGGGCTTTATTTCCACACCTTTAATTCGTTTACTTTCCGTGATATATAAGTCATATTTTGATCATTATTAAATAGTATCTGTGTCTATTTCTGTTAGTTGGTCGTCTACATTTATATTTTTCCGTGTAAATATTTGAATTATATCATAATTATACTGTACGCTAAAATGCGTCAGCACTTGGCAATCCAATACAGAACATTCTATTTCTATCCATCTGTATATCTATCTATCTATCTATCTGTCTGTCTGTCTGTCTGTCTGTCTGTCTGTCTGTCTGTCTGTCTGTCTGTCTGTCTGTCTGTCTGTCTGTCTGTCTGTTCCGTCCCGTCCGTCCGTCCGTCCGTCCATCTATCTATCTATCCATGTATCTATATATCACTATGACTAAGAACACAGCGCAAACGCGCTTTCGTGCAAGACTTGTGCTTTGTTATAGCGCGCTTTAACAAAACAAGTCTTGCACGAAAGCGCGTTTGCGCTGTGCTTTATAAATGTTTGCGCTGTGTATAAATGTCTAACTGTATTGTATTGTTGTATCTATATTTGACTCTGCTTAAACTCCTTTAAAGCGCGTTTGTAGGCATAGGTCGGTCGGCAGGAAGGCTGGTAATTAGGTAGTTTCCCTGTATCAAGTCCCTCCTACTTATCGAGGCTTTGGTGGAGTTTATGCATAATTGCAGTAGTGCCCAGTGTTTAACGATATCTGGTGGCTTCTAGGGCCGTTGACGACTCTCTCCTCCCATCTCCAGGCCTGGGACTGGCAATGTCTGACAATATTGGCATGTACTGGTAGTGGAAGATTTGTTGGCTAGTTTCTAACCAATGCATTATGGAAGTAAGTAGGTATATTCCTCTTTAGCCATTTGCTAATTGCACTTTGCTGTATGTACACGACAGAGCTGCGACAGGAAAGATAGCGTCGTACCGTGTGCCATTTTTATATAGCATCGTTGAACCACATTTTCAAGGTGTCTAAAGAGATGACACTTCCAAACAGCAACTGTGCCGTATTTTATGGCAGATCAGTGACTCATTCATACCACGACATCCCAAACTCACATTAGATATTATTGCATGCGTAACCCAACCGGGTTCTGCTCTTCATTTATATTCATTCATTCATTTCAGAGATTTATATAGCGCCCATTCAAGATTATCTACTCAGAAGCGCTCCCGACTCAACCCCGGCTAAAGAGAACAGTCTTCAGGTTAGAGAAGAATGTGGCCGCAAGGGTTCTATGCATTAGGCGTAGATCCACAGGGAGCTCATTCCAGATTGCAGGGCCAGCAACAGAAAAGGCACGGCGCTGCATAATAGTTGTCCGTGACCGGGGAACAAGAAGCTCAGCCTGCTTAGAGGAGCGGAGAGAACCACGGCGCTGGACGCTCAGGGTGGAGCAGCAGAGCTCCTGTAAGTAAACAGGGGCCACACCCGCGAGGCAGCGCCAGACCAAGGCAGAGATCCGGTAAGTTATCCGCTGCGGGAAAGGGAGCCAATGCAAGACATCCCGCATGTAATCACTGACATGGCCGAATCTTGCGATGCGGCCAATAAGGCGTGCCGCCGCTCGCATGACCCGAACCAAGCACCCAACCCGAGCCGCCGGAAGACCCACATAGAGGGCGCTGCAGTAATCAAGGCGAGAAACAACAAAAGAGTGGATAAGCGTTAAGGCAGCATTAGAGGTTAAAGAACGGAAGACCACTCTAAGCTGACGCAGCTGGTAGTAGCAATCGCGGCATAGTAGGTTGATATGCCGCGTGAAGGTTAGTTCTTGGTCCAAAGTGACACCAAGGTCCCGGACAGAGGATGAGAAGGTAAACTGCGGGAACTCCTGGGCAAGGGCCTCCAGGTCAATCTTGGCAAGCTGCTGGCGCGTGCCAAGCCAAATAAACTGGGTTTTAGAAGAGTTCAGCCGTAGCCGATTGGAGGACATCCAGACCTCCAGAGCCTCCATTGCCCGGTTCATGGACCGGACTGCGGTAATGGCTGCTGACGCAGGACAGTGCAAATACGCCTGCAGGTCATCCGCATAAGACTGGCTCAGCACAGAAAGAGCGGCTAAGAGAGGACCAAGATCAGCAGTATAGATAATGTATAAAAGAGGGCCCAGCACAGAACCCTGTGGCAGTCCATACGGGGCAGGAACCCATGGAGTCCTGGTAGACCCGTGGACGACGGAGAAAGAACGGTCATGGAGGAAGGAACCAAGCCAGTCAAGAAGGTTTCCAGAAAGACCAAAAGAGGCAGAGAGGCGCATAAGAAGGATACCGTGATCAACGGTATCAAAAGCGGCGCTCACATCAAATAGTGCTAAGAGGGTGACCTGTGACCTATCAATAGCCCCATAGATATCAGAGAGCAGACGAACTTATTTCTTCGTTATTATTTTTAATAATGATAAATAATCTGGATCCTGGTTCGGAAAATGTCGAACTATCGTTATTTGCTGATGATAGTGCAATTTTTTATGCTAGTCGAAACGTAAAATTACTTCAAGATAAAATCCAAAAAGCTATTAATAAAATAAATGATTGGTGTGATGAAAACGGATTTAAAATTTCTTTAGCTAAAACCACTGGAATAGTATTTACAAAAAAGAGGAAATTACCCAAATTACGGATTACCCTTAATAACAAACAAATTAAAATAGAAAATACTGTCAAATTCTTGGGAGTTATCTTTGATTCTAAATTAAAATGGAACTCCCATATAGATTACATTGTTACCAAATGTAAAAAACGAATGAATATCATGAGAGCTGTATCTGGATATGGATGGGGAGCATCCAAGCGAGCCCTTTTATCCATTTACAAAGCTATAATTAGATCAGTTCTTGATTATGGCGATGTGGCATATAGCACAGCAAGCTCTTCCCAGTTGAAAAAATTGCAAAATATTCAATCTGAGGCTTTGAGGTTGGCTTGTGGATCAGCTAAAGGCACCCCGATCATAGCCCTACAAAATGAGTGTGGTGAATTACCACTCCACCTACGTCGCTTAAATAACTCGCTCAAGATTGGATCTAAGATCATCAGTTCTAAAGATCACCCAGCGGCGGAGGCTATGCGAGACCACTGGTCAAATTATTATTATGCATCCTCTGTTAAATCAAATTCTATGTTTAAAAGAACTGAACATTTTTTCTCCTTAAATTCTCAGCCATTTAATTCACCATTTTATCAGTCAACAGCTCCGTGGCTGAACAAAACCATTAAAGTCGATCTATCCTTGAAAAGACATATCAATAAAAAGACAGACTCCCCTGATATTATGTCATCGTTGTCATTAGAATTAATTAATAAATATGTTGAATATGTATCTGTCTATACAGATGGATCTAAACTTGAACATAAAGTTTCAGCAGCTTTCTGTATACCTTCTATGCAGATCCATAATATTTATAGAATAGCAAATGACTCCTCGATTTATTCAGCCGAATTAACAGCAATAACTGAAGCAATTAAATGGATTGTTGAAAATGAAAATGAAGAAGCAAATAAATATATAATATTTACTGATTCATTAAGTGTAGCCACATCAATAAAAGAGAATAGGTCTTGTTCACGGCCTAATCTATTTCTTGAATTTTTAGATAATATTAATAAACTAAAACATAGTATTGTTCTCATAGCATGGATTCCTAGCCATATTGGTTTATCTGGAAATGAAATGGCAGACACGCTGGCAAAGAAGGGGCTGGAAATATCTGTGATTAATTCAACAAATTATTTAGAATTAAAAGAAATCTATTCCTTAATAAGGAATTATGTAATTAATAAATGGCAAATTGAATATAACCTTGAATCAAAAGGAAGATTCTATAAATCTATTCAACCTTTGGTGTCCACAAATATAAAATTTATAGACTCTCCAAGGAAACGTGAAGTTCAAATTACCAGACTTAGAATGGGACATATCTTAAGTAATACATGGTTGAAACATATAGGTAAAAGCCTAACGGACTTATGTGCTGAATGTCAGGTGCCTGACACTATTCATCATATATTAATTGCTTGTAAAAAACACGACATATCAAAATTAATATTTGAAAAATGTGCAAAGAAAAAAGTGGAATGCACTGTTGAAAATATATTGTCTATTCCAGATATTTATCTCGAAGTATATAGCATACTCATGATTATAACTAATGGGAAAATTATGTAGAGATTATTAATAAATAGTGTAAATATTATCTGAAAATACTCTCTGCAGGTAATATGTGTAACTACATAACTTAGATAACGGCAATAAATATTGACTAATGCGGCTGGATAACGGTTGCTGGAGTAGAACATCATAACTTGCTTCAGAATAATGGTCTCTGATTATAGCAATTGAATTGGTTTGTTTATGGTGAGAAATGTATGGTTTTCTAATTTGAATGTGTTTTTTTTATTGGATAGAACTGATGCTTAACAATGTTTTTAATATTCTTGGTCTTTAGTTATTACTTAAAACTAGTTTGAAAATGTTTATGTATAGGATTCATTTTGAGTTAATTGTAATTGATAAAATCAACATTTAATAATATTGATGCTTTGATTGTCATGTTGATATTGATTATTGAATCTGTTTGTACTATTCTTGATGGACTAAGAATATTGAACATTGATTGATTGTAAATGTAAAATTGATAGCTTGATGTTAATTTAGAGAGATAGATGTGATGCTCTGCAAATATTGTAATTAAGAATAAGAATTAGATTAAAATTGAGGAGAAAACAGTTATTAATAGAGCCTATATGGTCGCCAAAAAAATTAATGAAAAGCCTGTACGGCTAGAAGATTAATTTTGTTTCTTTTTAATATCAAAAAAAGAAGGAAAAAAAGGAGAAAAAAAAGAACAACCACCTGTCAAATTTCATCGTTGCAACTTCCTGTCAGAAAAGAAGCAAAGACAAGAAAAGAGAAAGAATTCTGATGAAAAACATTATTCGAAAATGAACTTAAATACGTCAAAAACTTTAAAGTCGTCAATACCCTTTCAGAAATAGAATCCAAGACGGAAAAAAGATAAAGAAAACTGATGAAAACACTACACGAAAATGAACTGAAATGCATCAAAAACTTTAAAGACGTCAACGGCCTTTGTTGCTAAAAGATGTCATTAAACATTGGATAAATAAATAAACAGATTTCTATTATTCCTGTAGCTTTCTTGCATTCATGGGGGAGGGTTTAGAGGCAACGGACCCGGGATCGCTTCCCGGTACCCTCCCTAAGGTCGACTGCGCCTTTTCATTCGCTAAGTGGCGTTGAAAAAATGAGCAATAGCACGTGATGGGCGCCTTGCATTGCTGCCAAACAGTTAAATTGGACTCCTGTAATAACTTGTGATCACCCGTTCATACTATGATTTGTAATCATCCTGCATACGTGTCAGTTTGAACCATTAAACGAATATTAATATTATTATTATAAATATTATTATTATTATTATTATTATTATTATTATTATTATTATTATTATTATTATTATTATTATTATTATTATTATTATTATTATTACTATTATTATTATTATTATTATTATTATTATTATTATTATTATTATTATTATTATTATTATTATTATTATTATTATTATTATTATTATTATTATTATTATTATTATTATTATTCTGACTACTATTTAGATTGCGCTACTCTGGGATGGGTTGTTCTGAAAAATATTAAGTATTACTTCCTCAGTTACTTACTTGAAGGTCTCAAGTTTAACTTAATAGCAGCCCCAAATTTATTATTTTGTCTTACTTCCCCCAATTGAGCGCGGAACAGCAGGGGCTTTGTTCCTTTACGCCCGACCAAACGAAACAGAAAGATCCAGAAAGCCAGTCTATCGACAACAAGCGCCACTTGTAGCCATTCGTTCATCATCAGTTCGCTGTGCGGCGCCACATCTCCAGTCGTTTCGGACTTAGTCGCCAGGTAGCGCAGGTAGTCTCGGATCTCATCCATCGTCTTTTCGATGTATGTATGTATGTATGCAATGTATGTATGTATGTATGTAGGCCCTATGTATGTATGTATGTATGTATGTATGTATGTATGTATGTATGTATGTATGTATGTGTGTATGTATGTATGTATGAGCACTTGTTATAGCGCCCCTTCAAGATTTCTACTCAGAGGCGCTCCCGACTTCAGCGCGGACACTGAATCGGAGTTTCACGCCGAAGCGCATGAGCAATTGCGAGTGAAGGACTTGCCCAGGGTCCCTACGCGGCGGCATGAGGTGGATTCGAACCCGCAACCCTCCGGCTGCAAGGCACCGAACATACCCCTACACCAACGCGCCCCACATTACGATGGCCAGAGTGGGACATATTTTTGATCATTGGCTTTGTCTATCAATCAACTTTTGAGTTCGTTCGTTGTGAATTGTCGTCATCGGCCTTTTCAAATCAAGTGCACAAATCAAGTCCTCAAATCAAATCCTCCGATCAAGTCCTCAAATCAAATCCTCAAATCAAGTCCTCAAATCCTCAAAATTGAGGTTGAAATTCGAAGAGGTAAGCATAGATCAAGCACATAACAAGAGTCTTGGATATTGACTGGATATAGAGCCTAACCCATTGACGTTGTTATGTATTTAAAACTCAGTGTACAGACAATTATTCGTTCTTCAGCTGAACGCAGTTTTATATATAGCGGCTTCAAACTTATTTAAAAGGTGTCTTAAACTGTCTTTGTATTTGTGTTGCAAATAATCTACTGCAGGACAAAACTACGTTTTGCTGCCGAGCCTGCTTCAAAATCGGGATTATTACTATTATTACTGTGCGTGACGTCATTCTTGCATAAGTTCCTTAAAAACCACGGATTAATCTAAAAAGTGGTGCTGATGTTTTAAAGTGTGTAAAATTTCTCACTTACATACTTACTCATTTTAAGGAGACACGTACAACTTAATGGGAGCCCAACATTTATTTCGCCGTTACTCCTAGCTCTTGGGCGCGGGTCTGCGTTCCCTTAAGCCCGATGGCAGAGAGCGATTCAAAGGTGCCCCAGTATACAGCAGGTGTACTTGTGGACAGGCGCTACTCAAATTGAGTATTACTACTACAATTACGCATCGGATGCCGGTTAGACGTTTATGTGTGTGTGTGTGTGTGTGTGTGTGTGCGTGTGCGTGTGCGTGTGCGTGTGCGTGTGCGTGTGCGTGTGTGTGTGTGTGTGTGTGCGTGTGCGTGTGCGTGTGTGCGTGTGTGTGTGTGTGTGTGTGTGTGTGTGTGTGTGTGTGTGTGTGTGTGTGTGTGTGTGTGTGTGTGTGTGTGTGTGTGTGTGTGTGTGTGTGTGTGTGTGTGTGTGTGTGTGTGTGTGTGTGTGTGTGTGTGTGTGTGTGTGTGTGTGTGTGTGTGTGTGTGTGTGTGTGTGTGTGTGTTTGTATGTGTGTATGTGTGTGTGTGTGTGTGGCAGTGGTCCCAAGACTTGAGGAGGAGGAGGGCGACGTTAATCATTCTTGTTAGGACGTAGTGGCGTTAAGCAGCAACCAACCAATCAAACAGCCTCCAGTGTGCTACTGATCGAGTCTCTTGTTGCTTTGTCAAAATGTAAGTTTCGTTAAAACACCTTTTTTTACTTGCTTTCCTACACACTATATAAGTCACATTATGGTAATTACTATAGCTTAGATTATTTTCAAGGTTTTGTGTGAACTGTTAATTAATCTAACCTCCCGAGGCAAGGACGTATTATACACAGTACTGGAAAGTCCTTATGTGGCGTCGTACACCTATTTTTGGGCGATAATCTGAGTTCCGGAAAATTTCACATCTTGTTTTCATAAAAACCGCATGCAATTAATTATATTTATAAAGGTACATTGACGAATAATTATGTTTGCCATATATACAATATTGCCGATGGAGATTTAAAACATCATAGTTAACATTAGAAACAAAATTTTAAGTGGGGCGACATCTATGTTTAAGAGTGAAAAGTATGTACACATTATTTTTGCGAGTAACCATTCCTGTAATAATTTATAGATTCCTTGCTCCTGAGGAAGCAGCGACTTCATATTTCCTGGCCTCGGTATTCCTCTCCGTCGCCGCCTGAGCTTCTCATTTACACTAGGATTAGATCTTGAGATTTCGATGAAAGGAAACCAAGACGTTTTGGTGAATTACATAAATGCCTAGTGTGTCCACAGTTTAACGGCAGCTTATGACAACATAGGCCGTTGCTGCCGACAAAGATTAGTTTTTGGCATATTACAGCTCTTAAATGCCTACCTTTTAGTTACGGTGTACATATAGGGCTGAATACAATCTTTAAAGAGAGGTGTCTAAGGAACTCGTCTTCTTATAAACAACATTTACTCGACATAATTGCGTCACAAACAATAATGGTGTAAAGTGTACTTTCTGCATGCTGTACAGTGTACACGTTTGCATGGATCTAAAGGCAGCATTTGGTGTCTAACGACATCTTGCGGTATACGGTCTAAATAAGAGACGAATTAGAAATCCTCAAACTAAATGTGTGAACGTACACGCTTTATATAGCTCCCGTAGACCTATATGGCCTTGGTACTCATAATTTATCAATGAATTGATCGAGTGTGATCCTTCATCGCGCCATTTAAGGTCCCCGTGTACGGACGTGCTAGCCCGAGATTTAAATCTCTTAACTGGTAGGTAGATTCTACTTAACGAGACGTGTGACAACGAAAATGATTACATAGCCCACCTCCTTAATTCAGGCTTTTGACTGGCACCGCCCCACACGGAACTAATCCGCCTAAATGTCAACCTCTCGCATATCGTCATCGCCGACGGTTATTGCTGTAATTACGTCATTGTGTGGCGCCGTGTTTTTCGTAATTGCTTGCATACTAGGGTTCGTTATAACGGAGGTTCTGTGCGCCAAGGGAAAGAAGCTGCAGAGGGCTAAAGTCTCTCCCTGCATTGACATCTCCAATGCTGGCTATTAGAAGCCACGATCGTCAGCATCCCCACATAGAACCCATATTGGGACCCACCAAAATCCATCTAATTAATGCCTGTAGGAATGCTGGAAGAGGAACTTTTGCGAGCGAGGAAGGTGGCTAAATTTAGTTGCAAACCATAAAGTCAAAGGGGACCAATAACCTTAAGAGCGTTTGAGTTTACTCAGTACTATTGACGATTGTTCTCATCGCAATTTTTTTATGTTTATGTAAAAAGCTCCCATATCCCACGTGGAACGTAGCTGAGACCCTCATTTCCATCCTTTCACCCCTTGAACCATGAGTGGACGAATTCCAAGCTCCTATAATTATAGGGGTCAGAGCATCGCAGTTCTTGGCGTTTACTGATTAATAATAATGAAAATGTTACATTTAAGAAAGCGACCGTTTAAAGAAGAACACCCTACAGGTCGGAATAACGCACAGATGTTCTAACGAGCAATGCAATTCCGGAGAGATTGCTTTGCGTTAATTTCAAACAATCCTTTGACGTGGTGATGCCCTCGAAAGCAGCCACCCATCCTGTCTTAAACAGTCCATAGCTTCACTCATCACCGTCATCATCTTTATATCCATCAGAATCTTCTTTGTCGGCGCCAGATCGCTTTCCCTCTTCTAATTAGTAATAAAAGAAAAGTTACTTCAGAATAGTGAATGCTTGCATTAGTTTTAAAAAGGAACCGCTAATTATTAACGCGACAGTGTTTTTTTGTTGTCGAGGGGTTGAAAGATGTTGGGGTCAGGAAAGTAAAATATCTCAATTGTTTCTGGTGCAACATGTTATTACTACTGTATCAATCTGTTAATACTTCCCTTAATTATTAAATTGATATAATTTTTCTTAATGGTGAGGTCGATGTCCGCCCCAGGAACAACTAGTATGTCGTTGAAAAGTGCACCGCTGCGACAAATGTTTTCTCATATTAAACACCTTTAAATCGTTTAAATCCGATCCTATAAATTGCCTTGGCAGCCGCAAAACATCGTTGAACACTGTACACGTAAGGTTTTGAATTGTTTTGGTTAATCTTGGACACATTTAATCGGTTTAATCTTACTCTATATATACTGTATTTTCTTAACTCGACGATGTTTTTGCTTAGTAGAGCATACGTGAGTAATTTGAAGCGACCTAAAACTATTTAATTAAGGCAAGGTCACGTTCTTAAATCAAACAATGGCGAAACTCCATCATCATCATCATCATCATCATCATCATCATCATCATCATCATCATCATCATCATCATCATCATCATCATCATCATCATCATCATCATCATCATCATCATCATCATCATCATCATCACCATCATCATCATCATCATCATCATCATCATCATGTCATCATCATCATCATCATCATCATCATTATCCTCGCTTCCCGCTACCCTCCCTGAGGTCGACTCAGCCATTCAATCGCTAGGTGGCCTTTATAAATAAGCTTTGTAAATAGGACAGATGAGAGCGCCTTTGGCTGCCATGCTGCTAAAATCAACACATCTAATAACTAGTAGGCCTAATCATCCGTTCATACTATCACTTGTTATCAAACTGCGGTGCGTCAGTTTAAATTTATAATAGACACGAATAATTTTGTGTAGAACCGTTGACGTCGCCCTCCTTCGTTTTCTCGGCGTGGGACTGGAACTACCCGAGTATTGGAATCTCCGAAGCCGGACAATAAAGTGTAACGTTTGGCCTGTTCCTATTCAATGCAATGTTCATGCATTTTGATGATAATGCAGATCATACGACAATTGGAGCTATATTACATAGACAATAACCGAAATAAAGGTGTTCAATGGGGTCGTAATCATAAACTCCAGATTTATACAGTGCTATACTACTATAAAGCTAAGCTTGTTCACGAGCGCTTCGTCGTGTCAGAAGGGTTGTCCAGAGATCGATATCCAGTGGAGGTCCGGTTGCAAGAGAGACCAGAGAGAGGAGGCAAAGCAGCTGCTACGTCGGGTATCGTTGAAGACCAGAAAGATTAGAAGGCGGGAGATCGGAGGGATTGGGTCAGGAATCCTTGACGAAGTGAGACTTCAGTTTGGAGTGGAAAAGCCCGTGCGGTGAAAGTTGAGGGGTCCTGGGTAGATGGCGATTGGTGAATGGTGGAGGAACTGAGAATATGAGGGATTCAGAGTTGAGGTGCAGTGTGGGAAATGGATCGGTTGGAGAACTTGGGACGATTAGGGGAGTCAAAATTATATATAAATAGTTCTCGTTCTATTCGCCATCTAACGCATCTTGTTGTTTTATCTAACGACATCTTGTTGTTTTATCTAACGACATCTTGTTGTTTTATCTAACGACATCTTGTTGTTTTATCTAACGACATCTTGTTGTTTATCTAACGACATCTTGTTGTTTTATCTAACGACATCTTGTTGTTTTATCTAACGACATCTTGTTGTTTATCTAACGACATCTTGTTGTTTTATCTAACGACATCTTGTTGTTTATCTAACGACATCTTGTTGTTTTATCTAACGACATCTTGTTGTTTTATCTAACGACATCTTGTTGTTTTATCTAACGACATCTTGTTGTTTTATCTAACGACATCTTGTTGTTTATCTAACGACATCTTGTTGTTTTATCTAACGACATCTTGTTGTTTTATCTAACGACATCTTGTTGTTTTATGTAACGACATCTTGTTGTTTTATCTAACGACATCTTGTTGTTTTATCTAACGACATCTTGTTGTTTTATCTAACGACATCTTGTTGTTTTATCTAACGACATCTTGTTGTTTTATCTAACGACATCTTGTTGTTTTATCTAACGACATCTTGTTGTTTTATCTAACGACATCTTGTTGTTTTATCTAACGACATCTTGTTGTTTTATCTAACGACATCTTGTTGTTTTATCTAACGACATCTTGTTGTTTCTGACGGCAACTTAAAGCTAACATTTCGAAATTGACGTCGACTTATTCTTAAAATTGATTTAATTAATTCGCTTGCAATAGCTAGTGGTCTGTTTTAAGATATCTTTTACCGATAAAATGAAATATATAGGCTCTGATATAATAGAGTTAAAGGTGTCTTAAAAAGTGATAATTTTATTTCTCGTAGTATTTTGTCTCTTAGACAGTGCTTAACGTCAAGCGCTTTTTTTTTTTTAAATCTTTTACGATGGCACCAAAAATACGCAGGACTGAAAGGTCTTTACAGTACAATACGACTGTATTTGATTCATTCATTCGTTCGTTCGTTCATTTATTCATTCATTCAGGGGGAATTATGTAGCGCCCTGTAAGACTACTCAGAGGCGCTCCCAACTCCAACTCGCCCAAAAAGAACAGTTTTAAGTTTAGTGAGGAAAGTTTCAGGCAGAGGCCCAGAGTGTAGACGCAGCTCTAAAAGAAGACCATTCCAGATCACTGGGCCAACCACCGAGAAAGCTCGATTCCGCATAGTTGCAGTACGAGCAAACGGAATCAGGAGAACTCCTTTTTCTGCGGAGCGTTGGAGGCGACGTCCCGGGATACCCAAAATCAAACAGCAGACCTCACGGAGATCAATTGTGGGGAAGCCCTAGAGACAGTACCGAACCAGAGGCTGTACTCGATGCGCTGGCAGATAGGGAGCCAGTGAAGGACTTCCAGGCTTTCAGCATGTAGCTGGAGACGCGACCATACTTGGGAAATGAAAGAATGCACTAGAGTTAGGGTGGCGGCAGATGTTAGCGAGCCGGTAGCATTACAAAGTTGACGCAGCGAGTAATAGCAGTCCCGAGCAAGACGATAAAGGTGTGGAGCAAAGTGAGCTCTTGGTCTAAATAATCGAACATGTGAAGAAAGCACCATCTCTGGAGACATTTAAATCAAGACCTATCAGTCATAATAACTGTCATTGACTTTTGAACTCATGTACACCGCCCTTTCCTTCGTACTCGGTTGTGCTACGGCTCTATACAAATGGTATTATTATTATTATTATTATTATTTTTTTATGCCCCGAGGTATACAGGATCCCTCAGGGACTTAGAGATTACTATATGATGTAATTTGTCTGGAGATGACCCTACTCGTCGGTGTAAATTATTATTATTATTATTATTACTATTACTATTATTATTATTATTATTATTATTATTATTATTATTATTATTATTATTATTATTATTATTATTATTATTATTATTATTATTATTATTATTATTATAAATTAATATAAACATTATAATTATTATTATTATTATTAGATTATTATTATTATTATTATTATTATTATTATTATTATTATTATTATTATTATTATTATTATTATTATTATTATTATCATTATCATTATCATCATTACTCAAAAATCTATATTTTACACTTATACATCCTTATTTAAACTATTGCAATTTTGTCTGGACTTCTACATATGACACTCACTTACTAAAACTAAACATACTACAGAAAAAGCCATAAGAATCATTACCAAATCTCCTATCAACACCCACACTGACTCACTGTATTTGCAACTTAACCTCCTGAAAATATCTCAGATTAAATTTGTTCAAACTAGTATATTTATTTACCAATATGAGAATAACCTCCTCCCACAAGCTTTCTCAGCCTACTTCAAACTTACTCGACAAGGCCATTAGAAATAATAGAGTCTACATAAGCATATTTGCCAGAACAAATACCCGAAAGTTTTCTATCAAATACCAGGGTCCCCTCATATGGAATAGCATACCAGAATGTGTTCGCGCAGCCATGAGTCTAGCCTCATTTAAAATTCAAATCCGTGCATACACAATAAGAAATGTTAAATAAAGAATGTTAAATAACATTGCAATTACTCAGTTCTTTTTTTATTGTCTTTTGTTTTACCGTAAGGCGGAGGGAAGCTACCTCAACGCAATTATTTCTGGACTCCCAAGCTACTGCCACTGTGTTAAGTACTTGTCACTATTAAGATTTGTTGATATTATTTTGCAATTAGGCCCCCATTCAGCGGGATTATTCCCTTCGGGTGAGCCTATTGCTCCCTTGTTTATGCTGTGATAAATGTATATTAAATGATTATGCTTTGTGACTAACTACTGTTAAATATTACTTGTTTTGCTTTTTGTTATCCGGACCAATAAACAAATTGAATTGAAATTGAATTGAAATTGAATTATCATTATCATTATCATTATCATTATCATTATCATTATCATTATCATTATCATTATCATTATCATTATCATTATCATTATCATTATCATTATTATTATTATTATTATTATTATTATTATTATTATTATTATTAAGTCAGTTTCGCCTAACAAAACTAATTGATTCGACACGTGATGCGCAAATTATATGATTGTACGAAAATGAACTATATATATCTTCCGTAATATGCGATTAAAAGGTGTCTAAAGAAACATGATCTTTCCAAGTATTTTCTCTGTCGAAAAACATCTTTTGTGTGGAAACGACAATCTCCTCGTAAAAAATCCATTTTTATGATCGGACCAATAATTCCAGTGATTGGAAGGACCTTGCTAAACATCGTTTGACTAGTTTCAACGTCTATATATAACAGAGGGGAAATAGGAGCTATAGGAATAAGACAGTAGGGAAGCAGAAGATGTAGAAGTAGCAGTCATGATAATAAGTCTTGGGTTAGTCAGAATAGAGTGTAAGTCAGAGGGAGTTATTAATAGAATTATTTCGAGGTAGTCTAAGCAACAGGGATAGGTCGGGTAACAAGATACAGATTGAGGGGAAAACATTGCTACCACTACAAGCACAGCTTGACCAGGCAGGGTATTAGTGAGAGGCAGATGTACACATAGACTTGGCAGAAACCGCTTAGATAAAAATAGTTTCACTGGGTAAGCTAGAGCGAGCAGTAGTCAGACAAAGAAATGAGTCAGGAATAGGATGTGCTAGTAACCAACTGACCAAAGTAGATAGCCGCTGTCCAGCCAGTTTTGGAGGATAGAGGAATTTGAAGGAAGAGATGAGCCAATGCAGGTAGGGGCCTGAGAGAGAATGAATTTAAAGAACAGTCCGGTAGAAACGGGATCACTCGGACGTGGAACATCAGACTAGACAGTTGGGGATGCGGAGTCGATTGTGGAACATCAGACGAGTTGGTCGCTGGAGAAGACGATAGAGGGAGATGGGAAGGAACGAAGGAAACAGAACATAGGACAGAGGATAGGAAAAGAAATGTTAAGATAAGTGATAGAGTTTAATTATTATTATTATTTTACTGTCTGGTATTATTATTATTATCATTCTAATCCTCATCACCCATACTAACTTGGTTTAAGCGAGTTGCTCTTGTGACGCTAGTTAGATTCCCTAATAACTTAATAACATAGTAACTTTGTAACTTGTAATTTGTAACCTTTCACAGAGTGTGTTTATTTATAATAAAACATTTAAATTGAATTATCTTTTAATATCTATAATTTAATATTTAAATCAGTGTGATAACATGATGGAGAACCTACGATCGCCCTTATAAATCCTCTCGCTAGCCATTTAAATGATTATTTTTAATCTAACAGTGCTTTACTAACATTTAGCGCAGCGTTTACGCCGACAGCACAATATCTATGCATGCACGGAACATATCCGCTGACTCACTCTAAGCTCAGCCTTCGCTGACGCGCTGCAGCGAGCCGCAGTTGTTACCGCTCGTATCTTAGACAGTTTTCCAGGCACTAGTACACGTATGAGTCATTGATCAAAGCTAACGCCATCTGTCTGTTTTAGTTTGCACTAAATAATCATATCGATTTTATTCTTGTGTATGCGTTACTGCATCCGTTAGTTTCACTAATCTATACAAAGGCATGCATTGCGATTAACTGCTCGAATTTTATTTTCATTGTTAGCATTATAACTTTTAGAAAGAAATTTTAAAGCGCCACTATCTAAGAAAGACTGAAAGCACAGCGCTATCAACATTTAGAGATTCATGTCGTTATTCTAGCGGTGCGCTCATCATGGACGGGTGGTTATCAAGTTGCGATAAATACTGTTCTATCTTTTTCATTTTAAACGCAATATAGCTTAGTTAACTCACTTTGAATTTTATAAGGATAATAGCGACCTTTTGCATTTTTACCAGATAAGTTAATCAGCGTATAGCATACGTATAGCATACGTGAATCTATGACAATGATACATTATTTAGAATTAAACCGATTTTACGAGTAGCTGAGAGAAGAGTGGCATTATATATACAACGCAAGCTATACTAAGGACGATTTGCAGTGATCAGAGTTAACAAAGCAAGAAACAGCGTATCATATGTGTAATTGAACGTAAGCGCCACCATGCGCAAAGAATCAGTTAACCGAATTGTAGGAGGTTTACAAGCAAGCGGCGAATATGGAATGACGCAGAGCGCCACCAAGCGCTGATGGCTCAGTTGGTAGAACTGTGAGTGGTTTGAAAAGCACAAAGCAAATTGCCTTTAACTGTGTGCGCCACCAAGCGCTAAGAACAGTCTAAAGAGAAATGTAAAATAAAACAGCAGAGAAAGGACTATATATTGTTGAACAGTAGCGCCACCACGCGCCGTGTATTACTTTCAACGAGGATTAAGTCGTTTTCTTGCAGCAGAGACTGAGTGCTTAGAGTGCTATCGACCACTAGGCGTCGCTTGCAAGGTTAAGGTTCAACGTTTTGACATCTTTAATCTGAACACGGTGGTTCTTTGGTAAACAATCAGATATTGGGCCTTGATCACGTGTCAAAGTTGGTAGTATAGTGGTTTCTCTTAATTTGTGTTAATCAAAAATGTTTCAAAGTGTGTTTAGAGACAAGCTTTCAGTGTGAGTAGTAGCGTTCGTTCAGCGAGTCCACCAATGACATCGCAAGAACAAACTAAACGAAAGGACGAGAGAGCAATGACAGCTTTTGAAACAGGCCGAAAGTCCGCTCAACCACGAGGGTCAACAAGAGAAACACGAGGAGTCAGCCACGATTTTCCGAGTTACGTAAGCATAATATTATAGAAATCTAGTATAATTCATTTAGGCCTACAATTTAATGTTTGATGAAGAGATTATTTTCCATGAGTTCAATCGATGCAAAGATTTAGAATAGACTACGTAACGTGCATTGCATAAAGATCTGCATTCTTTAAACAGATTCAAACTACTAAACGGAATCAACCAAGATTCACGTAGGGATCATGTTAGAGAATAACAGACTTGTACAGTCGCTTTTGTATGTCTATTTTGAAGACAGTGTGACGATTTTTAATCAATGAAAAGTATCTAAACATCTAGCAGAATTCAGTTAATATAATTATGATAACAGTGCATTGTTTCAGGAATTACAGGTTAACAAATAGATAATACATGCAATAAGCAATCTTAGAAGGAATTTTAATCCCAATTTTAATCACATATAGAAGAGCTATTCAATTCATGGTTTTTAGGGGCACGCAGAGAAAGGGTACAACATACATATAGAAGAGGTCGATTTAACAGACAATAGATTGGATCCACCATCATTTTAACTTAAATCTTGATTTTATGCCAGCGCAGAAGCTAATGCCAGGTTGCTGCAAATAAAAGGAGCTATGGTAAATATTTAAGGATAGTGAGTGGGAATTGGAAACAGTAATCTGAAGTATGACATCGGCTTATGATCATTTTAATTTAAATCAGTTTAGTTCATTGGCATTTAAATATAATAATATAGCAAACAGCGGAAGTTGATCATCAATCATTAGAAACAGTGTCATAAGTTCAGAGTGCGTGCAATGTTCATATAAACAATGTTGCACCAACTCATAAGAATTCGAAAAAAAAGACAGTTTGGAAACTAATAACAGCTGAATAACAATCTAATGATAGGAATGAACAAGCAAAGGTTGATTTTGTGCCTACTATAATAAAGCATTCATATTTTTTTATTTATCGTGTCATTCATCGTAAGCATGTATTTTTGAGTCAGTATTTTATAGGGTTTATCGTGTGAAAACTAACCTTGATTTTTGCATTATCTATGTCTTAGTGTTCGACAATTATGCTAGTTTGTCTGAAAAGGTCAATGATTTTTCTGTTTTACATATGAAGTACGTTTTATATTACGCCATTATATTTGAAGCATATTACTTTTGTCTTCTGGTGAATAATTATCTTCATTTCATATCGATTGGTATATGTCTGCCTTGATATTTTGTATCACTTTTGCACGTGTACGCTAATGTCAAGCATCAATTAGAATAGTAATTTTGTTGTTATGTTGAATAAGTGGATAAGAAGTTAAGTTTATAGTCCATTCCCCAGAACATAGCCTAAACATGTCGTCGTTAGCGCATCGCTTAAACACATTTTCACTCAACTCAGCGACATCCTCTTCACTCATCACCACACGACGAGTCATCAACAGACCTTCGTCTTCCGGAATCAGTGCCAGCTTTGTTCCAAGAACATTATGTCAGACACGTTTGACAAGACAATTGAATGTGTATACATTTCATCATCAACCACAGTCTACTAGACACTTGAAAGGACGTTGGTCGTAATCGTGAGAGTAAATGAGTATGTACTGTCTTAATCTTGAGACTGAACACTGTCTTCTCGTGTATATCAGCGTGTACTGTGCGATATCAATCCGCATCACACACGTACTTGCCAGAGGCATTCCGTCGTCTGATCACTGACTCAGTCCGACGACGCATTTCCATACATTAGATCCTGCGACTTCTGTCAACAAGATACACTCAACATCCATCAAATGAAAGCATCCTCCAGTACTTTTGATCTGATCAAGATCACGAGTCATACATCGCGAGAGTTCTTTATCGCACTTCCAGATATACGACGTATTCCACTTCAACGCAGGAAAATCTCATCTCACTCTTACACTGAATGTCACAATCTTGTGAATTCATCAACATAAGAATGAGCCTCTTTCATCAACGACAATCTCCCGAAGCGCTGTGAGTCTCTTTCGACGCCACGACGACATTCTTCGACCACCCCACACCCTTATACAATATTTTATATGAACCATTGTATCGTTTTGTCTGCTTTAACTTCTTACAAGGAAATCACGATGTATGTTTATTACAGATGCTTTAAAACATGAAACTACTGTAAATCATGCACAGACAGGTAAAAAGAGCAATTGTTAAATGGGAAACAGTCACACCAATGATTGATCTGTTATGAATGAATACATCTTAATACATGAGTTGTAAAAGGAAAGAATTTTATCGAAAGGAGAGGCCTCTCCAATGAATTTTATAAGATCTAAGACAGTACATTTAGAGAAATTTTAGAACGTAAGGGGACGCCTTTATTGTTCTTAAACATTTACATCTAATTCTCATTGTATGTTTTGGGCTTTAAAAATTTAAAATGATAATATTCTTTTACTCTGAAGAAATTTTTATACTTGCAGCTGGTCTGTACGTGTCAGATTTCCTAAGAGAGAAACAGGTTATTTAATCCTAGATCTGGTCAAATCTACATAACATGATTTAAAGTCATTACAGTTTTACACGTTGTGCATTTTTATGTTATATTACAAATGTGATTGAAATATTGACCTATATTTTGATTGGCATAGGTCACATTTTTACAGAGGCAGAGTTACAGGTCTTGAACAGAGTAAGGGGATTACCATGATCCATTGACTGTAACATGACCTACTTTAGAAGACGAGTTAAGGGAGATAATGTTTACTTGGTAAAAGAGTGGTATGAGTTTAATATTGTATAGGATGCCAAACCAAAGGCACGATAGAAAGAAGTCAGAGACATGTTTAATTTTTGCACTAATGCAAATCATTATAATATGAGTGTGTTTTTCTTTCATTATTTTACAACCGACTAACTGGCACAGTATGAATAGTATGTAATTATATAGAGTCTCAATTAAGAATGTAATGTCAAAGTGACATGTCTTTTCATTACTAAGTCACTGAGAAATAAGAGTTGTTTACATTTTCCACACATGACCTAGTTTCTGATTCAAGTGTGTTCACAGAGGATTATAGATTTTCAATGACTACCAAAGTCAAGTTTGAATGTTCTTATGTACAGAATGATTGTGTAGTAGAACATACAAGGTTAATTGCTTACTTGTGTCATTTTACAGATTTTTAATATTATGTTTATTCTGTTGTTTACATTTATTTTGATGTCAGTAATAAGCATTTGATCTTTAGCTTGCTACACTCACGGAAGATTATATCTGGTTTTCACAGACGAGTTCGAACCTATAACAGGACGTGCTAAGATTTTGTGGGTTTGCAAACTAATGCTTACGTGGATTTATTTTAGGATGGAGCGCAATCCACGCATGGGATTTGAGGTCATGCATCCAAATGTCCGCAGTCATATTTTATTGTAGTAATAATTTACTAATACTTATGTGTGTTTTTGTTTTCATGTGGAGGAAAGGCTTCCTCGTGTCACGCTGATCCTTCAAGACGAGAGAGAATCGAAACAACTGGACGAGCTCACAAAAATTCTTGACTGTTGTGTCATACCAATACAGCGTCATCTCGTCACAGTTACATTTTGGCCTCGATTCTTTTCCCTCGTCTGAACATGGAGTACAATTCAAGAGCGTTTCTCACGTGCTGAACTTACTCCACCCCAATTCAAAGGAACAGCGTTTTCCAAAGCCTTCCCTTCAGAAACTTATTCCCTTTTCAATTGTTCGATTTTTAAGTTTTGGTTCACAGTTTTCATACAGAGTCATCTGTTTACATATATTGTGTTTATGTTTTAAACTATCATATTTTTCAGACATGTAAGAATGTCTTTATAGAATTTTTGACGTTTTGATAATATGGACACTTAAAATTTTCAAATTATTTGACAATAGGTCTACAGTTTTATAAATGTCTGTTTTTCTTTAAGTTGTTAAAGTAACACTTCTGTAGCGTCACCTCAGACTTGATTTCAGAACGAGACGTTCTGAGATGGGGAGCAGACGGAAGTATAACAGAGGGGAAATAGGAGCTATAGGAATAAGACAGTAGGGAAGCAGAAGATGTAGAAGTAGCAGTCATGATAATAAGTCTTGGGTTAGTCAGAATAGAGTGTAAGTCAGAGGGAGTTATTAATAGAATTATTTCGAGGTAGTCTAAGCAACAGGGATAGGTCGGGTAACAAGATACAGATTGAGGGGAAAACATTGCTACCACTACAAGCACAGCTTGACCAGGCAGGGTATTAGTGAGAGGCAGATGTACACATAGACTTGGCAGAAACCGCTTAGATAAAAATAGTTTCACTGGGTAAGCTAGAGCGAGCAGTAGTCAGACAAAGAAATGAGTCAGGAATAGGATGTGCTAGTAACCAACTGACCAAAGTAGATAGCCGCTGTCCAGCCAGTTTTGGAGGATAGAGGAATTTGAAGGAAGAGATGAGCCAATGCAGGTAGGGGCCTGAGAGAGAATGAATTTAAAGAACAGTCCGGTAGAAACGGGATCACTCGGACGTGGAACATCAGACTAGACAGTTGGGGATGCGGAGTCGTACGTGGAACATCAGACGAGTTGGTCGCTGGAGAAGACGATAGAGGGAGATGGGAAGGAACGAAGGAAACAGAACATAGGACAGAGGATAGGAAAAGAAATGTTAAGATAAGTGATAGAGTTTAATTATTATTATTATTTTACTGTCTGGTATTATTATTATTATCATTCTAATCCTCATCACCAATACTAACTTGGTTTAAGCGAGTTGCTCTTGTGACGCTAGTTAGATTCCCTAATAACTTAATAACATAGTAACTTTGTAACTTGTAATTTGTAACCTTTCACAGAGTGTGTTTATTTATAATAAAACATTTAAATTGAATTATCTTTTAATATCTATAATTTAATATTTAAATCGGTGTGATATATACAACACAGCGCTTAATATATTGGTACGCAGTGGCGTAACTTAGGGGTTCGTGCGCCGGGGGCAAGAATTTCCTGAAAATTTTCTTTCTTAGTTCCGCCAAAATTCTTTTTTTTGTTGCTTTCCGTCTCTTTTCCCAGAAGAAAATTGTCGGAAACCTCTCATTTTGTCATTTTGCGCCCCCCCGCCCCGTACAAGACTCATGTATAATAGTTACATTTTAGTACTTTTATATAGGCTATTCATGCCTGATTTCTTTCACAAAAATTGTCAGAAGCCTAATTTTGCGCCCCCCCGTCCTGCGCCGGGGACGGCCGCCCCTTCGTTACGCCACTGTTGATACGCTCGTCTTCTATATAAAACAACGTCTACGGCACGATCTAGTTGTCATCCTTAGGTTCCTTGCAAATAGATGTTGATCGAAACGATCTCCGAAATCAATCCTACTAGAAACGTCCCGAATGTTTCAACATGACGTCAGTCAGCCCCAATCCACAATCATGAAATAGTAGCGCTCATCTTTCATGCAGCGCTGTAGTAATCTGAAGTTTCCGATTGCGAATAGTTTTCTGTTTCTAACAACTGCGAGTGGCTACCAGGGCTGTTGCCATCGACCTTTATACGTTACAATAGAGTAAGGGAGAGAAAGGCGGTGATTGGATGGATCCACAGTTTAACGACATTTTATGTAGGCTAGTAAAGTCCGTTGACGTCGGTAGAAATTATTTAGAGCAGTTCTCACCGTTCATTTGGCATAATACAACCTATCGTCACGTTGGAATTGCAAGACGGTGATTTTTTATATTATGTTTCCAATGTTTAACCGTCAGGCTACCGAGGTTTTTTGTAACACTGGCTACCAAGGGTGGTGGTAACCACCCCCTTGGATTTCGCGTTTGGTTTCACATATCATATATTGTAATACAGCAATGGATTCAGCATTCATTTCTGAACAGAATTGTATATTTAGTTGTACATTATGTGAAGGAACCTCGAAATTACATCATTTTTAACAACGGAACCGATAATTAGCGATATTTTATATTATTGCGTACATTTTTTACGTTTTGGATAAAAAATATAAGATTATGTGTGTTTTGAAACTGATCCATGTATCCAAGAACATTTTAACATAATGATGCTTCATTTGTAACGATAGCCTATAAACTAGTCCATAGTTGTAGCGAAATATAAAGGCACGCAGCTATATCCGTTTACGTTGAGATGCTGCATTCAGCCATTTTCAGACAGATATCGCGTATTATTATTTATTTTGATCACTTCCAGTGTTCAAAAGACAAATAAGTAAGCAAGCATATGTAGCCCTGCATTCCCTCTACAGAATGGTATATTTCTTTTCTCTTCCAGGAAGAAAAATGAATACGCTATAGGTAGCCTACCCTCTGGTACCTCGGGTATATCGGGTATAACTTTTGAATGGCGTGAGATACCACCATGATGTTTACCTCAAAATATGCCCCAATTATTCTGCTACAGCTAACTAAATTTTAAAAATTATATTCTATACGAAAAAAATTTTATGCATAAAAGCGTAGGGGGTGGTACCCCCTTGAGGTTAACATCGTCTTATGACATGAAGTGCTGTTGACGAAAATCAGCGATGTATACAATCTGAAGAGAAACACGATGATGAGACGAAAATGAAAAGTATATATGTGACCCAAGGGATCAAAATGAGTCGGATGTCGGCAATTTACATTCCTTGGAAAACAGCAAAATATGATGAGATGTCACTTTTTCTTATTTTCAGATTTTAATAAAAATGGGTGAAAAATTTTTTTACATTTCTGATTTCTCACTTTTGATGAAATTCATTGTTTTAATGTGTATTTTCAGAATTTTGTACAGAGAATACTTTTATTTTTTGTGATTATATATTAAAATAAATGAAAAAATTTTCACCAAAAAAAAACACATAATCATTCGTAACTTTGTCAAAAAATAAGGTAGAACCAAACTTTGGTGTCATTTTAAAGCAAAAAATGTGGTCTTTAAGAATATGTAAAATACTCATATTCTAAAATTTCCGACATGCGACTCATTTCGATCCCTTGGGTCACAATTATAAGATCGGAACGAAAGTTGATTAAGAGGTGTTTGAAAAACCTGATATTTTCGTCGTCTTTATTGTTTAGCAATATCTTTTGGCTGCAAGAGAAGTAATTTCTGCTCATTTTAAAAGAAACAGTTTCAACGTTGTACATGAAGCTATGTTCAATATTGACCATTGATTGGCTGTGAATGCGTAACGAGGCTGTGCAATAAGTAAAATGATTGCAGTGGCAGTGCATGGCCTTCTAGATATTGACAGGCCGTACACAAGCAACCGTGACGTCACAGATGCCGGCCTAATGCATGTAGCTGTTGCTGCTTGGTTTGCGTTCAGATACCCCGTATTTGTACAGTCTAAATAATTAATTAACGTAATAAACCAATCCGCGAAATATTATATTGTATTGTATTGGTTAATTTATATAGCGCCGCTCACAGCAGTGGCCATTCAGCAGCGCTGCCAGTGTGAGAACCCCTAGAGAAGAAGACGGTTTTGAGGAGGGAGAATGCTGTAGGAAGAGACCCAGAAAGAACGGTAGCACGTAGAGAGGAGGGAAGGGCATTCCATAGTTAGTTAGTAAGTATGTAAGTATATTCTTTATTAAACCAATTGCATATCTACACTCTGGTGTACATACGTCTTCGAAACTGAAGAGAGAGAGCAGAGAATGTGATCCCTAAGATATTTAGGAGCAATGCCCAATTTGGACTTCAGGACTAGGACAAGCAGCATGCAGGAGTAAAATGTAATATATGTTTATTGTTTATTGCACAGAACAGGTTTTAGGTTAAAATCATGAAACAACAAGTACAGTGCAACGGGAACCAAGAAAAGCTAATAGCTTATACTAAGCTTGACCCCTCTTTCTTGAATATTGTTCATAAACGTATTTGATACTTAATTATGACTTCAATAATAGTAGTAATAATAACAACAATAACAATAACAGCAGTACATCATCACAATACCACCAATATCAATAATGACTTAGTAATAAAATTAATACACGTAGAAGACTGATAAGTAATGTGAGCATATTAAATGCAGGTACAGGTATATTGACCAAAAGCTACACATCAACATTAGAATATTTTAATAACAATACTTTTTTAGTTTTTTCTTGAAAGTATAGAGACTATATTCCCTCTTAATATCATCCGAAAAAGAGTTTCACAATCAAGGACTAAGAATTCTGAAGCTATTAAATTGACAAGTAGTGCAGGCATGGGGACAACATATTTACTTTACCCATGAAGTATTAAGCTAATGAATCTGATATAAAATAATTTTTAAATATGGAAGGTAAGGTACTATTTCCAAACTTGAACATAAGCATTACAATATTTTAAATATGCAAGGTAAGGTACTATTTCCAAACTTGAACATAAGGATTACAATAGACATGTAGGACATGTCGTACATTTTTAGAATACAGAGTTTCTTAAATAAAGGGTTGGAGTGAGCCAAATAGGGTGAGTGGGAAATAAATTTGACATGCAGCTTTCAAAAGCTTCAGTATGTGACAAAATACAGTAATTACTAAACTTTTAATTTACATGACACATAGTAAAATCACAGACATTATAATTCTCAATGAGTTAGTGTTTTTAATTTTCTTTTTGCCTTCTGCTTCCCCACAGTGATTTTATCTGCTTCTTTCTTGCAGTAATTATTTAAAAATATGTTTGCCACATAGCTCAATGACATCTGTGCTAGAGACAGCATTGTTGTACCACATGTGCATTCTCCATCAACAGCACCAGACTTTTTTAACTGTTCAGTAGCTAATAAAATCAAAACATTTTTTTGACTGCCTACAGTCAAGAACTTTGTCTCACATTCTTTGGACACAACAATTTTGAAAACCATAAATGCTTGGGTCACAATCTCTAATAAAAAATCTTTGGGCCACTTCAACCCGCCACGATCGATTTCTGACAGATAACTATAATCACTTGAGCTAACATCAAACTTCAAAGTGTTGTCATAAACAAGCTCATATTTACATAATTCACATGCAATTTTCTGTCCAAGTTTGTATCCCACATATCCAGCAATAAAAAGTAAGGACTGGGACTCAGACTCTGTAATTTCAACGTCATCACACGCCATACAACTAGCCACCAGTTCCTGGACAATGTCATCTTTTACATCAATAGTATTTTCAACATTATCAGCTGCCTGCACAATGAAATCTTTTACTGTAATATCGCCACGTGAAGCAGATACAACGTGAAGAATACTAACTATTTTCAACTTTTTTTCAGACTCCTTTATTTCCTGAACAGACACGTGAAAATTTGCCCCTGATAACTGCCGATACTGACTAAAACGGAATTCCAAACAGTCTGTTTGAAATTTGCCAGTCAAAACATAATGCACTTTCATATCAACAAGCAGATAACTAATCAGCTCAACAAAAGTCCCAACTGTATGTTTAAAAGCAAACAAAGTTTCATTAGATAAACACTGTTGTTGCCTCTTCCAAAGGGCTGTTTGAGGCCTTACCTGTAATGCATCCGCCTTTATACGATGCCTTAGGCTCTACATAAATTTCATCAAGAAGCAAGATAACATGTTTCTCATGATCTTTCAAAATTTCAGCCTTCTGTTTCAAATAGGTTACATGAGAATTTTCATTTAATCCACCAGACAGTGAAAAAACAGTAGACAGCCGTTTCAAATAAGAAACACTTGGCAAGATCAAAACAGTGTCACGCAAACGGCGATAAACAGTGGCAGATGCAGCAAAAAACCGGAAAGCTATACATAGCGTATCTGGACTGTACTTCATTTTGAAGCAAAAATCAGCGATATCTGTTCACTTAGAAATGTTAAGCGAGCCAACACATCGGCACCATAATCATCACTATCAGTTATCATTTCAGTTAGTTCATGTAAATCCTGCTTAACAACTTCTACTTGTTCCTTCACAGATAAACGACCAACATCAGTAGAGAAGTGACTAAGTACTGATGACAACTGTGACCAGCATTTAAGCAGACACTGCTTACCAAGGATCCAAGTCAAACTTTGACTGGTAACATGTGACTCACCTCTATAAACTTCAACATTCAGACTCCTCAATATTTTAATAGCTGTAGTAATCCGTGGCTTGTCAACGAGATCAACAGTATAAATACATAAACAATTCTTATCATGATGTGTAATCCACTGAGTGTCAGATAATGTTTTCACGAAGTCATCAATTTTTAACAGAAGCTCGTCATATGAAGAAATCTCGTCCTCTTGCATCCACTTCTGAAATTCTTCATTATCGCGTGCGGACTGTTCAGCAAACCTCTCAGCTGGCGATTTTCTTTTCTTTGGAGGCTCAGAAGACAGGTAGGATGAATTGTTCGGGAACAAACATGGGTATGCATCAGCTGCCAGCTTCGGATTCTTTCGTGGAACCGTCAGTATAGATCCATCGGCACGAGTTGCAGTATCCACTCTTATTACGAATTCAGGTACAAAATGTTTCTCGCACACGACAGTCTTGTCACAGACTTCCAATCCTTCCCTAGAAGTTCTGGGTCACTAGGGAAACGAAAAACACTGACTTTCTCCTCTGCGTGTTCTTTCGTTTTGTGGTAGTTTCCACGGCAGTTCGGGACACAGCATTTCTGCGGCATTCTTGAAGTCTGTAAGGAAATCATTCAAAATCGAATAATCCACAACACAGCACATCAGTACTTATTAATTTGCACTGTTAAAACTTAAAAATCCCGTTCATAACGTTTATAGGTAAGCTTATTGCACAGTGTACATATGGTAATCTATCGTTTTGCGTCCCTTATTATGTACATATAGTTTCATTGTTTCACAATCCAACTTCTATTTAAGCAAGAATTATTTTCATCAATACAACTTATATTTAAGCAAGAATTAAAATGGGCGAATAATTTGGGACTGTAAAACGATAGATTACCGTACATATTGCCACATGAGACGCATACGCTTCATATACCGCTCAGATACACGTTCGTATATTCATCTATTCTACATACACTGACAAATTATTTAGCCATTGCAACAGCGGTAACTCATGCAGACGGCCGAGGAGTCTAGGTTGTACAGAGGGTCAACTTTAATATGCCCTACTCATTCTTGTAGTTAGTAACCCAGGGTTTTTTAGTGTGCAGTACTGCAGTTCTACACAAAAAGGGCATTTCTAAATGAATTAGTGCAGCTGTTTCTGCGCCCGGGGGCAGTTTAAAAAGTGTTAAAAACTGCGCCCCTTCATAATTTTCTAGTTGACTGTTAATCGTTCATATCATAGGTCTAGTATTAATACTGAGTAACAGTATTAGGCCCTACTAATTTTAATACAATTACAAATATGATATAGTTTCCAGATTTTATTCAATGGTTTTTCTCTGTAATAAGTAATGCAGCATAATTTGCAAACGATTTTTATATATGAAAAGAACAAAGCGGTCAGCAATGAGCAGTAGCTAGCCTTGACTTGTCTAAAAATTTTGTGGTGCCATGCAATGAGTGTAGGACATTATCCCCCGGACATTATCCCCCCCGACATTATCCCCCCAGGGTAGGACATTATCCCCCAGTCTAAGATATAATCGTATAATATTCGTACTTGAATGGGATTGCCGAGACGCCAGGTACGAACGAGTTAACTCGTACTTCAAATATATGCTGCCAATCAACGCTGCCTCTTGTAATGATAGCTCACATTTCGAGTCTGGCCCTGGCTTGTCGACGCTTTTCGACAGGGCTGACGCGTGTCAAATTTACGCCAGGAATGCCTCGTGTCAAATTTACAATAGGGCTGTCGGGATTAAAATGTTCTAGAGGGCTGTGGCGTACTGCTAATAAATGGTCTGGCGGTCAAAGTGTTTCGTACTGCTTATGAACTGAGCGACATTAACAAGTCTTAAGTTATATACATATATACATATATATATATATCCATATATATCTATATATATAGGATAACATATGTACATGTATATATAAATACATTATATGTACATATACATATATTTACACAGAGGGGGGGATAATGTCCGGGGGGATAATGTCCTACGCAAAATCGGGGGGGATAATGTCCGGGGGGGATAATGTCCGTCCCTCCATGCAATAGGGCTGCAATTCAAGAGAGGGCGCATTTTGAAATATGATAATATGAAATAGAAATCATAAATGAAATAAATGTAATAAAGTGAAATAACAGATAATGGTGTGTTTGTATTATATATAATATTAATAGATAGATACCTGTTCAGACCTAGCCTATTTAAAACTGTCGTTGACTCGTTTGAAAATATTAGTAAATCGCCGTTCAGAACTGTTAGGCCTACATTACATTACAATGTATCTTAGGCCCATATCTATATATTTTCATTTGTTTTATCTAGACTATGTTCTCATAATTTGCATAATTTACGTCGTTATTGATTAAATTGATCTTTGCGGAAGGGTGGGGGCGCTAGAACTAGATTACGCTTGGCAAAGGGCGCAATTTATTGCTACGTCGCTGACTATAATTAGAATCTTAGAATATAGGCCCTATTCTTGCCACATTTTAAACTGAAAACCAAGTTGTGCTTGTTTTAAATTTAATTATTGAATTATTGAATTCAACAATACAATTTCTGTCGCATAGTACTTAACACTCAAAGCTAATTTTGCGCCCCCTTGTGCTGCGCCCGGGGGCGGCCGCCCCTCTGACCCCCCTCGTTACGCCACATTTCTAAATGAATTAGTGCAGCTGTAAAAGCATTTTTGTGCAGTAAAAAATAGTTTAAAACGTTCCCTGTCGTCTGCTTGGAAACATTTACCAGGGTTTAGAAGGGATTGTGCAGTTCTAAACATTCCTTTAAAAAAAGGCCATTTCCGATTTCGTTAACCTTTCGATTTATAACTTTTACGTCTTCGTTAGTGTAATACATACCTCAGTATCTTCCGGCGAATCAAATCCAAACAAGTAATAGCGTAAATGCGAGATTTAACGACGATTTCAAGTCAAAATCAACACATACTCGATTCGAATCAACCTCGCAATGCAAATGGCGACGCTTCGGCCGGCACTCGTGACGTCACATGCTGCTCCCAATGGCTTGTGTACGGCCTGTTAAATCCAGAGGGCCATGGGCAGTGGCCCTCTTCTCTTATCCAGGCGTAAAACTGCGGCTGAATGGATGGATTCCACGAATTTAAAGAATGGAACTAAAAGCCGATGATGTCGATCGGAACAAGTCCTTTACAAATTTTACTCTTAAGTTGGAAAGGAGTTATTGAACGAAAAAATACATAAACTATACATAGGGTCACAAGTGAGAGATTTTAAAAGTCGTCTTATCTTATATATATATATATATATATATATATATATATATATATATATATATAACTTATATATATATATATATATATATCTTCGTTTATTGATTATTCGGGATGTCACACCGCATCCAGGTACAAGTTAAATTAGAAGTTAGATAGTAAGTTATACTAACATAATTCGTCGCGTTGACTTTTATAACAAAATCTTGATGTCGAAATTGCTCTTTTCAACATCAAAGCAATTCTAATGACTCGTAAGCGATTTCTGGAAATAAGATATAATTAGTAATTTAATTAAAATGAGAAGTATGTACGGTGTGAACGTACTCTCGAAAAGGATTCAGAAACATAAGAGCTTTAAGTTTTGACGATCGGTTGAGTGAATAATGTCGAACATGATATTTTATATGACGGTTAAGCAGCTGAATAAAAGGTGTCTAAGAAGAACCTCTCAGCGACACATTATTCATTACTCAGAGTTTAATGATAACCCGGATGCTGCCAGAGTCCTTGACGTCCATTCATCTTAGAGAAAACCCAGTTCCCTGATAATGCCATTTCCATCCTCGGTCTCCAGAAACATTCAGTTAGCGATTCACAAGAGTCATCATTTTGCATCAAAGGCAGTTGCCGTCAATAAAGAAAAGTGGGCCACAGCAGTTGACTCGAATGCTGCATATAGAACGACGATTAAAAGCAGTTGAAATATTTATTGCAGAAGAGTCCCGTGGCGCATTGGATAACATCTGGCACACAGACCGAGAGGTACCGAGTTCGAGCCCCGTTGGGCGGATATGCTTTGTAGGCTGCTATTAGCGCCGTTGTATTGCAAGCTGTCTGTTCTGTTAGTAGTTAAGATTTAAATTGCATAACATGTAAATGTACAGCGCAGTGCGTTTGTCAGGCGCTTATTAAAGAAAAAGATATTATTATTATTATTATTATTATTATTATTATTATTATTATTATTATTATTATTATTATTATTATTATTATTATTAAACACAACAGACGAACAAATCGTACAGTCGCCACTACTTTATCGACATCTCAGGATCCTGTGGTGGCCGAGTGGGTTGGTGCCCGCTCGCCGCGCCGGCGCCCCGGGTTCGCTTCCCGGTCGGGTCGGATTATCAGAGATTAATTTCTCGGATCTTTACTGCGGGTGGCTCGGTCGCATTAAAAACGTGGAGTACAATACAACACACAATACAATACAACACAATACAACTGGGGCGCGGTGGTGTAGGGGTATGTTCGGTGCCTTGCAGCTGGAGGGTTGCGGGTTCGAATCCACCTCAAAGTCGCCGCGTAGGGACCCTGGGCAAGTTCTTCACTCGCAATTGCTCATGCGCTTCGGCGTGAAACTCCGATTCAGCGTTCGCGCAGTAGTCGGGAGCGCCTCTGAATGGGAAATCTGGTTGGGGCGCTATAACAAGTGTTCAAATACAATACAATACAATACAATCTAGTGTCTGCAGATGCGTACACGTCGATCTAATCTTATTAAGCAATGGTACTGGTAGTAGTAGTTCCAGTTTAACGAAACCGTGTGATAACAAAGTTCATTATAATAAGGTCGTCCTCCACTTTCATCCATGTCTACAATATTTTTGGGCAAGAAAATTAAATCTTTTACATTCGTTTGGGTCAAATAAATTAAATTCCATAAAAATCAAGTGTAAAATTAGTAAATTCAAACTGTACATGTTTCTAACGCACCATAATAAAAATGTTGTTAACCAACAAAGCATACATGTATAATAATTTATAATTGATTAAAGTATGGTTTCAATAGATTCAATTATAACTATAGATCTCTTATTGCACAAAAAGACTATGCTGATTTGTTAATGCAGATGATTCGAAAACGAGTTTTATATAACGTGGCCATTGACTAAAATAAAGGTGTCCAAAGGAGTCGTTATCGTGAACTTCAAATTTATAAATTGCTACTCTAAGGCTAAACGTAGGGCTCCAACTTGTTCACGGGCGCTGCGTCGTTACAAGAGAGATCGATGTAAAGGGTATTTCCGATTTCCAGAGAGAGGAGCCAGAGCAGCTGCTAAGGCGGGTTGCGTTGTGTACGAGAAAGCGCGGAAGGCGAAGGATCGGATGGATTATAGTAGGAATTGTTGAAGAGGTGATACTTCCATTTGGAGTGGAAAACCTGCGGGTGATAAGTGGAGGGGCCCTTGGCAGATGACGTTTGGTGAGGTGTGGTGTTGATGGAGGAACTGAGAATTTGAGGATCTCAGAGGAAATTTCGTTCCAGGGTGGAGGTGTAGTGTGGGATATGGATCGTTTGGAGAACTTGAGGCGAGTAGAGAAGCCATATTATATTGCTTTCGTTCTATTTGCTGTTTGACGCCATCTTGTGGATGTTAACGTCGACTTCTTCTTATACGGACTTATTTCGCCTTTAATGACTCATAGCCAATTGACTGTTATTTCTCGAATAAAACCTATTACTCCACTTCTCAATAAAATGATGTGGACTCAGAAATAGACGGTTTAAACGTGTCTTTAAAACTGTTATTTCTCGTAGTATTTTCTCTCTTAAACCGCATAATAGTGGCTGCCAGTGCAAGGGCTTAACGTCGACCGTTTTTTGTAAAACAATCTTTACGATGGCACCAAAAATAAATACACTGGACTGCATAGTAGGTCTTTACAATACAATGCAAGTTGCAACACAACTGTATTTTATATATGGCCCTCCTTGTGAAATTCAGAAGTGCACACACAACCGTATTGTAGAACATCGATGGCACAGAGCAACTGTGAGTGAAGGATTTGTTGTCGGTCTCAAAACACACGGAGAAAAAGCAGTTTCCATTCTCGGTCGCCAGAAACATTCATTTGGCGATTACCTTCACAATAATAATAATAATAAATAATAATATCTTTTCTTTAATAAGCGCCTGACAAACGCACTGCGCTGTACATTTACATGTTATGCAATTTAAATCTTAACTACTAACAGAACAGACAGCTTGCAATACAACGGCGCTAATAGCAGCCTACAAAGCAAATCCGCCCAACGGGGCTCGAACTCGGTACCTCTCGCTCTCCATGCCAGCGTGTTATCCAATGCGCTATCGGGACCCCAATGTAACGACATCATTTGACATCAAAGGCCGTTCATTCATTCATTCATTCATTCATTCATTCAGAGCATTTATATAGCGCCTCTTCAAGAAGCTACTCAGAAGCCGTTGGACTCTTTACTGAAAAATTTTGTCTTTGTTTTGATTTAGTGGACGATTGTGATTATTTATTTATTTATTTATTTAACGAAGATTGAAAGCAGTTGAACTAATCTTAGCAGAAGAGGAACAGACTGATAGAGAAAAGTGGGCCACAGGAGTTCACTCGAGTGCTATTCGTAAGAGAGCCCACAATATCCGAAGAAATCGTTATATTTTCCAGTACTTTTAACCGTCTTGTGGCTGTAGATGCCGTTGACGTCGACTTATGTTCTTATCCAGGAATGGGGGCATTCCCTTCAGCAATTTAGATTGAACGAAAACGAGAAAATATAACCCTGATTACAACCTAATTAAAGGTGTCGAAGGAGAACATGATATTGTCCGCGTATTCGTTGTTTAATTGGATCTTATGGTTGACGCCGACATTTTCTTACATTGATTTGTCTCTTGTTTTAATCAAAGGGCAATACCTCCCTTCAGACAGTCTAACCATAGGGCAGCAATGCCTATCGCCTATTCTCAGCTGTGTAGAGTAACGAAGGACATTTCTCACATAACATGCTCCCTCCTAAAAGACATACTGGACAGTGGACATGGTCTACGCCCTCGCGCTCATGATCGATAAATACCATCGGCAGACTATCTCACCAGAAAAGCCTTTAATTTTGGATGATTTATCAAAGATAAATAACATGTGAACATACAATTTATAGAATGCATAAATAGTCTAATCCAGGACTGTTGAAGAGGTGTAACTTGTATGCCCCTGACTGCTATTAACTGCCATTAACTACTAAACAGGTCAAGTGCAGGTACGCAGGTGAACGGGTACAAAGAAAATACACGCGCGTACAGGGAAGAGTGTGGGTCAGTTTTTCTGGGTTTCTGCGTACATGCTAAATGGATGGCCCTTTACCACACACGAAATTGAAGAAGAAAAAACAAGAGAACACTTCGGGTCAAAAGTGTGGGATCAACCCCATGGCTCTACTACTAAGAAGTTACTTTCATACAGGTGATTCACTAAGAGTAAGTATAGAATAGAATTCGTTATCGTGCAACCAATTGCAAACCGCATTTTGGCTAACATGAAAGTTTACAGTTTTTCTTTCTCTATTGCTGGATTTGACTATTTATGCAGACTTCAGTCAACGTCAAAATCATGATAACCTAGTTTAATATAGGATCTTCAATAGCCGATTTAAAGGTGTCTTTTAAAACTGCTATTTCTCGTAGTATTGTCTCTCTTAATTAAAACGTATCTCGTGGTTGCAAGTGCTAGTGTTTAACCTCGATCCTGTTTTATTCAAATTTAAATCTATTTCTACGATGGCGCCAAAATCACACAGGACTGGAAGGTCTTTATAATACCATGCAACTATATTTGATATAATTGTCCTCCTTCCAAGGTTCAGACGTGCACACACGTTGCACGACCACGCGACTCACATTAAATAATCAGACGTGACAAAGGGAACTAAAATTCAACCCCTATCGGATGAATTATATAGCATCTCTTGACACCATTTTAAAGGTGTCCTAGTTATGGAGCTCTTTTTTTAAACGCCGGTCTCGTCCTATGCTTAAGTAGCATCGCTTGATAACGTTTTAAAGGTGTCTAAGGCGAGCGCTCCAATCAACTTCGGCCACCGTGCCACGGAACGTCTTTAGTAAACGTCGTCTGACTAGTTAAAACGTCTGTGCACTGTAGCGTATAAAATTTATCGTTGGATCGTTGAAAATCTGGAGGATAATGCTTCATTTGTTCCTCCTTTAGCAACACCGATGTCCTCCGCTGGGTCTCCTTGTCGCTTTGAGGTGTACGTGCGAATCTGCTTACAAGTTTAAACTTATTAACTATCTTTGACCTACATAAACTCCAACTTGCTATCTTCATGTACCGACATCAGAGCCAAACCTTACCCAGTATATTTAATTGTTATTTCTCCACTAATGCTTCTGTCCACGGTTACAACACTAGATCCCGAGTTCGAAACCCCGTTGGGTGGATATGTTTGTAGGCTGCAATTAGCGCCGTTGTATTGCAAGATGTCTGTTCTGTTAGTAGTTAAGATTTAAATTGCATAACATGTAAATGTACAGCGCAGTGCGTTTGTCAGGCGCTTATTAAAGAAAAGATATTATTATTATTATTATTATTATTATTATTATTATTATTATTATTATTATTATTATTATTATTATTATTATTATTATTATTATTATTTCTTCACTAATGCTTCTGTCCACGGTTATAACACTAGATCTCAGTTTAATCTTCGCTCTGCTATCTGTAAAACTAATGTCAGGCAATTTTCTGCTAGAATAACTGGGCCTAAACTATGGAACTCCATTGACCGTGGCATCCGTAATCAGAGCTCACTCAATTCCTTCAAACAGGCCCATAAAAAGCACTTACTTAATTCAAGTTAACTGACAATGATTTTACTACTGCCTTGTCTATTTCTCATTCAAAGTTATTTGAACTGACTCGTGTTCCCTCTCAAGTTCAAACAATTTGTTCTATCATAGTGGGAAGACTAGATAAGCCACATGGGCTTCTTCTCCCACGAATCGATTTTTACTACTGTAACCTCTTCAATTTCTGCCACTTACTAATTGCACTTATGAAATGAAAACTGTTAATGACTGTATTCATATACGTGTACATTGTGTTCACTGGTTATGGAATCGATTCTAATAAATTTGATTTGATTTGAATCGCTATTGATCAAAAAGATAACCAAAACCAATTATTCTATTGTAGGCCTAATAAGCCTAAATAATGAGAGAAATTGTCCTAAGCCCTACATAGTGTCGTTCAAACCACACCGCCAGCTCCTGAATTTCGAAATATTAGGTTTTTAAATTGTAATTACAACTTGTGGCTAGCAGAGCCGTTTACATCGAATTAACTAATATTGAGTCAATTCTAACTTATTTTACGAATGTACTACAATCCGATATATATAGGCACTAAAATAAATGATAAAAGGGTGTCTAAGGGAACAAGCATTTCTCGACGCATTCTCTCTTGGAAACCAAACATTTTGGATGCCAGAGGCCTGAAAGTGAACGTCTTTGTTACCCTTTAAATGCCTAGGCTCTTTTTTTATAGCACTGGGACCTAAAGAGGGTCATGTGGGGCCCTTGTTTGTGCAGAAGAAAAAAATGATAGTGTTTTTGTAAATGTTGTATTTCTTAATTATTTCTAAATTATTTCTTCATTATTTAACAAGAAAATAAAAAATGAACGAATATTGAAAATTGAAAATTGTAAAGTGAAATGAAGTATGAAACTGTACTGGACCTTTGGCCAACTTGAAGTCAGCAAAGAAATGTTCAGCCGTTATGTTCTTACCACTGTTGTGCATATGCCCTGCAAGTTTCATACCAAGAGACATGCCTAGGTTCTTCTCGTCACCGTCCAGTGTCCTCCAGTTATTCCGAGAGAAGAGCAAAGTTTTAAGCTGAGAAAAGGAGGCAGAGATGCCAACAGAGAGGATGGTAGAGCGGAGAAAAGGAAGAAGTCCAATCCATGGAGAGGGACCTATGCAGGCAAAGGATCTGGACTGAGCCATTGTGGTCCCAACCCGGGTACACGAAAAGGTCCAGCCGGTCAGAAGATCTGAAAGGACGCAAATGATGTGGCAGAGAGTGGACCGAGAATATGATAAGGCTGAGCAGCTTTCGCAGCCTTCGCCGTGCATCTCACAGATAAACGAAATGGTGGCAACAATGAAGCCATAGCCCGACACACTTGGCAGACGTCTCAAGTGATAAGCGCATTAAGCCACACTTGCAATCTTTGGGATGCTTCAGAGACTCGCAGCGCTAAACGGACTTGTTCTGTGATGTGTTCGAACTTCACTGCAGCTGGAGTTCAAGCCGAACCGAGTACAAGCCAAACCGATAGAGTACAAGTTAAACCGATAGAGTACAAGCCAAACCAAACCGATAGAATACAAGCCAAACCGATAGAGTACAAGCCAAACCGATAGAGTACAAGCCAAACCGATAGAGTACAAGCCAAACCGATAGAGTACAGGCCAAACCGATAGAGTACAAGCCAAACCGATAAATTACAAGCCAGACCGATAGAGTACAAGCCAAACCGATGAAGTACAGGCCAAACCGATAGAGTACAAGCCAAACCGATAGAGTACAAGCCAAACCGATAGAGTACAAGCCAAACCGATAGAGTACAAGCCAAACCGATAGAGTACAGGCCAAACCGATAGAGTACAAGCCAAACCGATAGAGTACAAGCCAAACCGATAGAGTACAAGCCAAACCGATAGAGTACAGGCCAAACCGATAGAGTACAAGCCAAACCGATAGAGTACAAGCCAAACCGATAGAGTACAAGCCAAACCGATAGAGTACAAAGCAAACCGATAGAGTACAAGCCAAACCGATAGAGTACAAGCCAAACCGATAGAGTACAAGCCAAACCGATAGAGTACAGGCCAAACCGATAGAGTACAAGCCAAACCGATAGAGTACAAGCCAAACCGATAGAGTACAGGCCAAACCGATAGAGTACAAGCCAAACCGATAGAGTACAAGCCAAACCGATAGAGTACAAGCCAAACCGATAGAGTACAGGCCAAACCGATAGGGTACAGGCCAAACCGATAGAGTACAGGCCAAACCGATAGAATACAGGCCAAACCGATAGAGTAGAGTACAGGCCAAACCGATAGAAGTACAAGCCAAACCGATAGAGTACAAGGCCAAACCGATAGAGTACAAGCCAAACCGATAGAGTACAAGCCAAACCGATAGAGTACAGGCCAAACCGATAGAGTACAAGTTAAGCGCCGATAGAGTACAGGCCAAACCGACTAGAGTACAGAACAAACCGAATAGAGTTTCACGCCGAAGCGCATGAGCAATTGCGACCGATAGAGTGCCCAGGGCCAAACCGACTAGAGGTATTCAAGCCAAACCGATAGAGTACAAGGCACCAACACCGATAAAGTACAGCGCCAAACCGATAGAGTATTGTGTGTTGGCCAAACCGATAGAGTACAAGCCAAACCGATAGAGTACAGGCCTGACCGGGAGTATGCGAACCGATAGAGTACAGCAGGCTACCAACCGATAGACTACATGGGCCAAACCGATAGAGTACAGGCCAAACCGATAGGTACAGGTACCGGTAGAGTGCCAAACTGATAGAGTAGTACAGGCCAAACCGATAGAGTACAGGCCAAACCGATAGAGTACAGGCCAAACCGAGTACCGATAGTACAGGCTGAACAAACAGGCCAAACCGATAGAGTACAGGTGCCAAACCGATAGAGTACGATAGAGTACCAAACCGATAGACTACAGGCCAAACCGATAGAGTACAAGCCAAACCGATAGAGTACAGGCCAAACCGATAGAGTACAGGCCAAACCGATAGACTACAGGCCAAACCGATAGAGTACAGGCCAAACCGATAGAGTACAAGCCAAACCGATAGAGTACAGGCCAAACCCAAGCCAACCGATAGAGTACAAGCCAAACCGATACCGATAGACTACAAGCCAAACCGGATATAGAGTACAAGCCAAACCGATAGACTACAGGCCAAACCGATAGAGTACAAACCAAAGAGTACACAGGCCAAACCGATAGGGTACAGGCCAAACCGATAGAGTGCAAGCCAACCGATAGAGTACAAGCCAAACCGATAGAGTACAGAGCCAAACCGATAGACTACAGGCCAAACCGATAAAGCCAACCGATAGAGTACAAGCCAAACCGATAGAGTACAGGCCAAACCGATAGAGTACAGGCCAAACCGATAGAGTACAAGTCAAACCGATAGAGTACAAGTTAAACCGATACAAGAAGATAGACAAGCCTAACCGATAAAGTACAAAACCGATAGAGTACAAGCCAAACCGATAGAGTACACAAGCCAAACCGATAGAGTACAAACCAAACCGATAGAGTACAGACAAACCGATAGAGTACAAACCAAAACCGATAGAGTACAAACCAAACCGATAGAGTACAAACCAAACCGATAGACCGATAGAGTACAAACCAAACCGATAGAGTACAGGCCAAACCGATAGAGTACAAGCCAAACCGATAGAGTACAGGCCAAACCGATATAGTACAAGCCAAACCGATAGAGTACAGGCCAAACCGATAGAGTACAGGCCAAACTGATAGAGTACAGGTTAAACCGATAGAGTACAGGCCAAACTGGATAGAGTACAAGCCAAACCGATAGAGTACAGGCCAAACCCGGTCGTCAACATGAAGGTTGAGGTCACCATGTGGAAGCAGCTGACATAACGATGAAACAGAATTAAATATATAGCTTCGGTTCGAAACGATTAAGAGGTGTTTAAAAGAACCTGAAATGCTTGTCGTATTTATTGTCTAATGACATCTTTTGGCTGCAAGAGTCGTTCATGCCTCACTTTAAAGAGTCACTTTCAGCGTCGTACAATTTAGAATCTACGTTCACTATTGATCACTGCTTGGCTGTGAATACTTAACGACGCTGTGTCGTAAGGAAAATGATTGGAGTCGACCTCCACCATCATCCAGGCTTTGGACTGGCACCACTGGAAGGATGGATTCCAAGAATTCGCAGAATGGAATTAAAAAGCTGTTGACGTCGATAGGAACAAGTCCCGAACAATTTTCACTACTGAGCTAGAAAGAAGTTATTGAACGTTTGACGTTTATTTAACAACGCCGTCATATCGACTTTGATTGGCGTTATTTGTATGAAAAATGAAATAAAGTAAATATATGGTCATGAAATAACAGATTTAAAGGTGTCTAAACTAACCTCATCCTAATGGCAGTTTACTGCCAAATCTTGCGTTGTCAAGATCGTTGATGTCGACCTTGCCCTTTAGAACATCAAATTAATTCTAGTGACTTATAAGGGATTACTTGAAACAGGACATTTTTAACAATTTAATTAAAATGAGGAAAATAATGTGGTCTGAAAGTTATCTTTCGCCCGGTGGCGCGTTGGATAACAGCTGGCGTAGAGAAGAGAGAGGTACCGAGTTCGAGCCCCGTTGGGCGGATATGCTTTGTATGCTGCTATTAGCGCCGTGTATTGCAGGCTGCCTGTTCTGTTAGTAGTTAAGATTTCAACTGCATAACATGTAAATGTACAGCGCAGTGCGTTTGTCAGGCGCTTCAATAAAGAAAAGATATTATTATTATTATTATTATTATTATTATTATTATTATTATTATTATTATTATTATTATTATTATTATTATTATTATTATTATTATTATTATTATATTATTATTATTATTATTATTATATAATCATCATTATTATTATTATTATTATTATTATTATTATTATTATTATTATTATTATTATTATTATTATTATTATTATTATTATTATTATTATTATTATCATCATCATTATTATAATTATTATAAAACGGTTATTGTTCCTCTAAGATCAGAGTTCTAGGGCCCCATTGTAGCAAGGCATGCGACAGCGTTGAATCGCTGGACAGTAACAGAGATCTTTTGAAAAAGGAAGAAGGTTTCTTGTGGATCTTCCGTTGTTCTGGTCAACCGTCTGCCGAGTTCCTTGATGAAAGCCAGGCCCTCCTGGTCCAAAGGTCCCATCGTCTCTATCGCGATTGGAGTAAAAAGGTATCTTGTTTGAAGCTCCTCGTATTTGTTCTTCTTTCTAGTCGCGGCTATTTCCGCCGCTCCTCCCGCTGCTACAGCTGTCTCGACCAAGTACGACGGCGCAAAAGTGTCTACAATTGTGACATCCCAAATCAGGGAACGCCCGTTGTTCCATGGAATCAGGGTTTGGCCATCTGGTCTTTTCCCATCCAGTCGGGCGAGGCCAGTCGGTTCCCTGATCGACGGTGTACCTGCCCTGATGAGGCTGCGTAGCACGATTTCATTGATGGAAGAGTGTCTGGCTTGTCTGCCGAAACCCAACGTGCAAGCCAAACCGTGCGATCCTCTGGCTGAAACCATTGTACCACATGGACATGTGTGTGGGGCACAGATGACCGCCCCCAGTCTCAAGCCCACCGCTACCCTCATATCTTCGTCATTGAGTCTTAAGCCTTGAGAAGCTAGAGGGAGGGCGAATAGCCAGTCCGAGGCGTGTGGGGCCTGTATAGCATTAAGCCTCGCCCGGTCGTACGAATCCCGAGAGCGCGATGTTATCTCCAGCATGGCCACCGAGAGCAGCGGCGTGTCCCATGAAGACTGATTGCCGTCTGTTGATGGGAAGTCGGTCGTTTCTGCAATGCTCTGCTGCCATCGGGTTCTCATTACTTCCACGATAGAGTCTTCGGGCACCTGAGTGAGAGTGAGGATGAGCGATTGGGTGAGTTGAGATCTTGCGGCTGAGGCTAAAAAAGCTGGAAGTGCCAACGAAGATGCTCTTCTTATTCCAAGTCCGCCCATCCTGATAGGCATGGATGTGAGTAACCACTGATCGTCAGAGAGAGCGATGTTAAGAATGCTCTCGGTGCCAGCTCGTAATCCAGCGTCGAATTTCATGAGGCCCGGGTGGTCATGACAAGGCGTGCAGCGGAGAATGTATATGAGCCTCGGAGCCCCAATTGAACATCGTAGTATCAGGAGTGCGTCTTGTCTTGGTATCTGCTCCAGCTTTTTCATAGTACTTGCCAACCTCGATACGATTGAGTTTAAAGTATCGTTAAGGGCCTCACGTGGAGATAGAGGTGCGCCTAGCAGCTCTGCCGATGATGGATCTACGCGCAGGAATTGGTTCACCGGTTCTGGTAGGTCGATATTTGCGTCCCTGGATATTACTATCGTATTATTATTATTGTTATTATTATTATTATTATTGTTATTATTATTATTATTATTATTATTATTATTATTTATTATTATTATTATTATTATTATTATTATTATTATTATTATTATTATTATTATTATTGTGTTTATTATTATTATGATTATTATTATTATTATTATTGTCATTGTTAAAACACGGTAAAGCTTAGTGTTGTTGAGGTGGTCGCTCCTCAGCGCCGGGCAACCTCGACATGGTGCCCTGGAAGGCAACCGCGTTGAAACGCTGGACCGTAACCGACAGGCGCTGGAGGATGAATCCTGTCTCTCGGGTGTCTCCGGATATTTTCGTCAGGCGGCGACCCATCTTATTATTATTATTATTATTATTATTATTATTATTATTATTATTATTATTATTATTATTATTATTATTATTATCTTTAAATGATCCAAATAGCTCAGGAGCTTTCCATATTAATTTGCCAGGCGTCACGGTAGCGATTAATACCTAAGCTGAGCGTTTATATATTTTTTGAGACATCAAATTTAAGGTGTCTAAGTAGAGCCTCTGATTTGCGCAGTATCAGCATTCAGCATTTAATGATAACCCTGTTGCAGCCAGGGTCGTTGACGTCCACTCATCTTAGAGAAAACCTTATTCCTTGAGAAAGCAATTTCCATGCTCGGTCGCCAGAAACATTCAGTTAGTGATTATCTTAACAATTTAACGACATCATTTGGAATCAAAGGCCGCTGACGTCGATAGAGAAAATGTTTGTGGAGTCTTTACCGTATAATTTTGTCTAAGTTTTGGCTCAATAGATGATTATTATCTGCTAATTTATTTAATGGCGACTCTGTAGCAAAGATGATGACATTGTTATTAGATAATATCTTATTACAATCCGAAAGATATAATTTTAACATGTTCATACTTTGTTTACTATATCAAAGTGTCAAACATCAGTTACAAAAAGAGGAGACGAGTTTATTATTATTTAGCGCTTATACCGAATTCTAGGGATATAGTTTGCAAGAATATGTAACACGAAACGAATTCTCATGGCATGAATGGCCGTTTACATCGATGAAGGAAAGTGGTCCACAATAATTGACTCGATTGCTAATTAAAACGGCGATTGACGCCAGTTGAAATATTTGTAGCAAAACACGAAGAGATTGTAATGGTGTCCAGAATAGCCGAACAAATCGTACTATCTTCTAGTACCTTTAACATCTTATGGCTGCAAATGCCGTTAACATCAACCTAATAATAATAATAATAATAATAATAATAATAATAATAATAATAATAATAATAATAATAATAATAATAATAATAATAATAATAATAATAATAATAATAAGAAGAGACAGTTAACATAAAAAAGCGTTAGTGTTGTTGTGACCATCGCACTCCTCCTTCTGATAGTTTCGACATAGTGCCCTAATAATAATAATAATAATAATAATAATAATAATATTAATAATAATAATAATAATAATAAAAATAATAATAATAATTACAATAATAATAATAATAATAATAATAATAATAATAATAATAATAATAATAATAATAATAATAATAATAATAATAATAATAATAATAATAATAACAATAATAATAATAATAATAATAATAATAATAATAATAATAATAATAATAATAATAATAATAATAATAATAACAATAACAATAACAATAACAATAATAATAATAATAATAATAATAATAATAATAATAATAATAATAATAATAATAATAATAATAATAATAATAATAATAATAATAATAATAATAATAATAATAATATAATAGTAATAATAATAATAATAATAATAATAATAATAATAATAATAATAATAATAATAATAATAATAATAATAATAATAATAATAATAATAACAATAACAATAACAATAATAATAATAATAATAATAATAATAATAATAATAATAATAATAATAATAATAATAATAATAATAATAATAATAATAACAACAACAACAACAACAACAACAACAACAACAACAACAACAACAACAATAATAATAATAATAATAATAATAATAATAATAATAATAATAATAATAATAATAATAATAATAATAATAATAATAATAATAATAATAATAATAATAATAATAATAATAATGAAAACCCGTGAACAGGTTACGATAGACGAAAGCATCGTCGTATACTGGAACGAATGGGAACTGAATATGTTTTTGAACGATAATGCCTTATATATATACAGGGTGCGGCAAAATAAAGTAATTCTCTGCAGTGTTTGGTTGATATCTCAAGAACGAAGTTGGATTTTTATAAGAAAATTTACACGGCCATTGGTCATTCATATCTACGTACAATTGCCAAATTACATTATATTATCACAACAATTGACTAAGTTATGCTATTTGAACAGAGACAAGCCCACGCTTTATAACGTGCAAATTTTACGGTTGTGTTATTGGTTGTACTGTAGCATTTATTATGAAAACAAAAAACAGGGCACCAGCTTAAAACAACGTCATCACAGTGACGTAAAATCATCTGGCAGAGGAACTTGTAAATAAAGAACTCATATTTAGCTAATATTGTTGTTAAAAACGAGTGTTTTGAACTCAGTAAAAATGGGAAAGGTGTCGCATGAGGACAAAATGCGAATGCAGACGCTACGTGAACAGGGATACGGAGCAAAAGCAATAATTCGTTCGTACCCGTACAAACAATGGAAATTAAGTACCGTTCAGAAAATTTGTCGCCGCATTGATACTACTGGATCTGCGACCGAACGCAAGGCTGGCTGTGGTCGACCAAAATCCGTCCGCACGGCGCCGAACATTGACCGTGTTGAAGAACTGATTTGCTCACAAGAAGGCGAGAGAGAGACGCATCACAGCACTCGCCAGATTGCTGCAGAGCTAATCATCAGCGAAAGGTCTGTCAGGCTTGCTGGTCCAGAGGGAAAAGTTTGCAAAACACATTATGGTGTCTGCTGGGGTCTGCTTTGGGGTAAAGGTCGGCTCCACTTCATCGACGAGAAAGCGAAAGTTAACGCTCAGTATTACCTTCGTCGACTGCTTCCGCAGCTCATTGAGGACTGCAACCAGTTGATGCCAGTCGGGTTCATTTTCCAGCAGGACGGCGCTCCAGCGCACACGGCACGTGTCACGCAGGAGTGGCTGCACGCAAACTGTCCTGAGATCATTGAGAAGGACCAGTGGCCACCAAATTCCCCAGATCTCAACCCCCTTGACTATCACGTGTGGGGAGCCATGCTGGAAAGGTATCACAAACTCCAGCCGAAGCCAAAGACAATCGCCCAGTTGAAAGCCGCTTTGCAGTCAATATGGGACGATATGCCACAGGCGCCGATCAACAAGGCCATCAAGAACTTTACCAAACGGCTGAAGGCATGCGTGCAGGCCAATGGTGGACACTTTGAACACTTAATGTAAAATTGAAAGTGCAATTCGTAAAGCTTTGTTGTAAAAATATTTCAAGTTGTACCATTTATTTTTCTTGTTTCTTTACAAAGTAACTATTTTTAACCATGTAAAATCGTGGGGGTGTCGTGTTTGAAATAACATAACTTTGTCATATTTCAAGATTGTTAAATAACATTTGGAAGTTATATGTAGATGTGAACAGACAATATCATCACCAAGTTTTATATAAAAATTCTAAGCGGTTGCTACAGAATTTGCAACAAACTGCAGAGGATTACTTTATTTTGCCGCACCCTGTATATACCAACAGTCAACTTATTAAAGGTGTTGAAGAAGACCCTGATATTTCCAACCGTTTTCATTGTTTAACGAGATATTATGGCTGCCAGTGCCGTTGACTTTGACCTAAACTTAGGTACATTTCTCGGATGTTTTAGTGAACAATGGATGAATCCATAATTTACGACATCTTATAGCAACAAAGGCCGTTCACATAGACAGATATTATGTTTAAATAAATGCCAATATTTTATCAGGCTTGAAACGCAAAATATAGGTATTTTATTATGTTGACAGAGACCATAAAAGGGTGTCTAACGAAGAATAATATTTTTGCGGCTTGTCTCTGTTTAACCGCATCTTGTGGTTGTCGACCTTATTTTAAAGAGATTTAAGATACTTTATTGACGCGTAGGAAATGAATTGGTGCGAGGAATTACGTTGTAGTATACGATTGGTTAGTGACTGTTTAACGATACTGTGTGGTCTTACCTTCCATGTAGTGTATATCCTTTATAACAATCCAATTATACATTAATTATACATTAACAATACGTTATCCTGTATGGATATGAACATTAACCGGTACTTGTCTGTTTAACGACCACCAAAAAACATCTTTTAATATTATTATAACTAGACGAGACCCCTGTAGGCCTACAGGAATGTGTTCACGACAATTAATATCTGTCTTCTAATGACGACACTAACCCTAACCCTGATATCCTAACCGACACTCACGACTTCAAGTTTTATAGTCCATATCGGTTACGTTCAGTTTAAGCCTCGTTGTTACGCGCCGTGAGGGTCGGTTAGGGTCAGGGTTAGGGTTAATGTCGTCCATGTTTCTAATGACGAAACGTTCAGGTCTATGACGTAATAGATAAGTTCTGACGTAACATAGAATTAAAATAACGCAGAATATGAATAATTTTGGTGGTCGTTAAACAGACAAGTACCCATTATCCATATCTATAATTAGTCTAGGCTCCTTTATTATATGTATGTATGTATGTATGTATGTATGTATGTATGTATACTATATGTATGTATGTATGTATGTATGTATGTATGTATGTATGTATGTATGTATGTATGTATGTATGTATAAATATGTATATGAGCACTTGTTATAGCGCCCTTCAAGATTTGCTATCAGAGGCGCTCCGATTACTTGCGCGGACACTGAATCGGAGTTTCACGCCGAAGCGATTGAGCAATTGCGAGTGAAGAACTTGCCCAGGGTCCCTACGCGGCGGTTTGACCTTAGACATTAGTCCTTCCACGCGCTTGCAGCGCATCGGGCGACACAGTTCCTCCATCCCACTCTGTCCTCCGCATTCCCCTCGGCTTCCTCCCACGTCATTCCGCCGCCGTCCAGATCCTGTATGACCGTGTTTCGCCAGGTCTTTCTCGGCCTTCCACGTTTTCTTTTCCATCTCGTCGGTGTCCATCCTAGTGCCTGTTTTGAGAATCTTTCATTGTCCGATCTGTGTATGTGACCCAGCCATCGCAGGCGTTATGTCTTCAGCATATCCTCCAGTTTCTCCATAGATGTTCTCTTTCTTATGTCTTCGTTCTTTATTTTATATCTCCAAAGTAACCCCTAGTATCCTTCTTTGCCACCTATGATGACCCGCTTCTAATTTCTTTAAATTAGTTTTGGTCATAGGCCATGTCTCCGATCCATACATCACTGTTGTCAGGACCAAGGCTCGGTATAATCTTGAAGTGGATTTGAACCCGCAACCCTCCGACTGCAAGGCACCGAACATACCCCTACATCACCCCGCCTCGCAAGGTATACAGAACACTTACTAAACGCTATCGTGTCTCATACCTATATAGCATTGGTTGATATCTTTTAAAGGTGTCTAAAACAGCACTCTATAAAAATAATTATGTGCGTATGTTAATGGCCATTTATATAGCGCTTTGCAATAACCTCACTTGCCCAGGGTCCCTACGTGGCGGCTTTGATGTGGATTCGAACCCGCAACCCTCCGGCTGCAAGGCACCGAACATACCCCCTGTTATCGATGCATTCGGATTGTAGCTAAATGCTTAGAGGTATACCGACGCTTTTCGAAGGAATACATGAAATTGAGTGTCTGTTGCTTATTAAATAAATACTATAGTGAAGACGATTCAGTCGGGCTTTCCTGTAACCACATTGCGCAGTATTAAATAAATAAGTTTTCTCTAAACCCGACACCAGCCAATTTGCTATCATTCTTTCCATTATCTTGCATAGGACGAAAGTGAGAGACATGGGTCCGTAGCAGTAGCAATTATTATTATTATATTCAAGTGCTAAACGACATCTTACGACAACAATGGCTTTAACGATAATAATTGTATTTCAGCTAATTTCATATGAGTTTCTTCCATCAATTTTCGTTTTTTTCACACATCATTTGATAAATGTCTGGCTGCAGGATGTTTGAGGTGACGATATTAAACGCAGTGTCTGTATGCTGCTGTCGTATTTTAATTGGATAACGATTATTTTGGATAATTATAATGCGTACATGTGAGAATTCTTCATTTTCCTTTCTGTCTTTCAGAAGTAGTAAGCGCAAAGTTATTAAACGAAATTGCATTGTCGTGTGCATATAATTATATTAACGCTGGATAACGTTTTGAAGGTGTCTAAGAAGAGCGCTCTGCTGAAACCGCAATGATTGAATTACCAAGAGTAACAACAACAACAACAACAATAATAATAATAATAATAATAATAATAATAATAATAATAATAATAATAATAATAATAATAATAATAATAATAATAATAATAATAATAATAATAATAATAATAATAATAATAATAATCTTTTCTTTATTGAAGCGCCTGACAAACGCACTGCGCTGTACATTTACATGTTATGCAATTGAAACAATCTTAACTACTAACAGAACAGACAGCCTGCAATACACGGCGCTAATAGCAGCCTACAAAGCATATCCGCCCTACGGGACTCGAACTCGGTACCTCTCGCTCTCTACGCAAGATGTTATCCAATGCGCTATCGGGGACCCCCAACATCTTGTGGCAAGAAAGGTCGCTCACGTCAATATGTCAGCTGTGTTTGCTTGCCTATGTTTCTTGTTAAATGTTTTCGTAAATAGTAGTAGTAGCTTCAGTTTAATGGCACTGTGTGATAACAAAAATCATTGGTGTCGCCCTCCTCCTTCATCCAGGCTTAGGACTGGTACTGCCTGTCACTAAGGCACAGGCATACGGTGGCGCGTTGTAAAGTAAGTAAGTAAGTGTGTTCTTTATTAAACGCTGGCAAACGCACGGCGCTGTAAATATAATGTTATACAAAGATATCAAATAGTAGCGAAAAAGTTAGTAAATAGTAAACTATCCTTTGTATGGCTATATAGCATTGGTTAGAAACGTTTTAAAGGTTTCTAAAGATAGCCTGCATGCATGGGTAAAACATGACACCAGCTGTCGACGCCCGAGCCACAGGATCACGCACACTGGTATAAGTCACATTGCCAATTTACAGGGGTGTGAAGAATAAGCCTATGACCATCCAATGGGATTCCAGGTATTAGCCACACCCAGTCGAAAGCCCTATATTGTATTGTATTGTATTTGAACACTTGTTATAGCGCCCCTACCAGATTCCTATTCAGAGGCGCTCCCGACTACTGCGCGGACGCTGAGTCGGAGTTTCACGCCGAAGCGCATGAGCAATTGCGAGTGAAGGACTTGCCCAGGGTCCCTACGCGGTGGCTTTTTGAGGTGGATTCGAACCCGCAACCCTACGGCTGCAAGGCACCGAACATACCCCTATACCACCGCGCCCCAGTATATTGTGTTGTGTTGTGTGTTGTATTGTACTCCACGTTTATAATGCGACCGAGCCACCCGCAGTAAAGATCCGAGAAATTAATCTCTGATAAACCGACCCTATAAACCTATAGTTCCAAGCATAAGTCATATTTGGATGTAAGGCTTGACTCCGTTAAAACGACGTTGCTCCTTTACCCTTTGGTAAATTTCTGGGCGCGTCAACGCCCTTTAACCCCACGTTGATCACCCCACTCTCAAACCACATCATCGCATTTTACAGGGTTAATACCCGTTGGTTGGCGAAGTAGTTTCTTGTGTTCAACGACATCTTATACTTGCAAGGGCCGTTGACGTCGCCCTCCTTTATTTTCCCGACTTGGGACTGGCACTACTGTAGTGGGGTAGATCCGTGGCTGGCTCCGGAGCTGGATAATAAATGTAATGCTTGGCTGGTTTTTATTCCATACAACACTACCCGTTTTAACCGTTTTTTTTATTAAAATGTCTCTGCTACGAAAATGAGGATTATATTACGTGGTAAGCATCAGAAATAAAGGTGTCCAAAGGCGTCGTAATTATGAACGCCAAATTTAGAAAGTGCTACTGTAAAGCAAAGTCCAGGACACTCGTTTGTTCGCAAGCGCTGCGTCCTATCACAGGCTATCAGAGAGCGTTGTCCAATGAAGGTCTGAGTCCGGTTCCCATAGAGACCAGAGAGAGGAGCCAGAACGGCTACTAAGGCGGGTTTCGTTGAAGACGAGAAAGTTTGGAAGGCGGACGATCGGATGGATTAGGATGTATTAGCAAGTGATGAAAGGTCAGACTTCAATTTCGTACCCCCTGCACTTTGTCCTCCAAATAGCCCAGACCTTAATCCGGTGGACTATAAAATCTGGTCTGTGATACAAGAAAAGGTTTACAAGACAAAGGTTCGCGATGTCGGAGAACTGCGTCAGCGCATAATACAGGCATGGGACGAATTTGATCAAGCTGTAATCGATTCAGCAATTAGTCAGTGGCGAGCTCGTCTTTGTGAGTGTGTGGAAGCCAAAGGATGGATTTTGAACACACATTATAACTAACAAATGATAGTTATCTGATTCATGTCCTATAAACTGAAGTTTCTCCGTGTTTCATTAAAAATAATGTACAAATTATTACATAAATTATTGCAGCAATAGGAGAGGTTCGGTTTTTCGTCAACGGCCTTTGATGTCATAAGACGACGTTAAACATTGGTATAAATAAATAACAATTCGTATTTGCGCTCTCTATCTCGTAAAACATTTGTCACACGGATGCTTTATACTTAATTTTTATTTTTTTATTTTTATATTTGATGATCTTTGTACACCAAAATGCGGTTAGCAGTTGGTTTTTCAATAAAGGATATACTTACTTACTTTACCTTTAGACACCTCTGAAACGTTTACATACGATGCTATAATAAACTTTCGACGCAATTTGTTCGATAATCATTTACTGCGTCAGGAAACAGAAAAGTCTTAAGGTGTCTACGGAACTGGGAAGGTGAGATGGCTAGTAACTCAAGGCGAAGAGACTGGGGAACAGAGTTTTATTGGCTAATTAAAGCCTTCTTTTCAGACGCGTAGGGACCCTGGGCAAGTCCTTCACTCGCAATTGCTCATGCGCTTCGGCGTGAAACTCCGATTCAGTGTCCGCGCTGTAGTCGGGAGCGCCTCTGAGTAGAAATCTTGAAGGGGCGCTATATAAATATCTGAAATGAATGAACTGAAATGAAAAAGACAAATTTAATGGAATCAGGGTTGAATTGAGCAGTTACGTTAAAGGAGCGATATATATATATACATATAAAAATTATATATATTTCCCCAATGAGTGAATGAATGAAAATTGTTACACGGTAGAATATCATAGGGTTCGCCTTAGACACCATAAAAATGTTGTTAAGCGATGTTATATAAGGATGGGACCCGATAGGCGTTTAATTTGATCACATGGGACTTTGCACGTGATTGGTAAGAACGCTCGGCTTGAAATGAGAAGAACACGGGTTCAATCCTCTTCCTATGAGACGGTCACTGTGTAGGGATCTTGACCAAGTCATTCACTTACAATTTCGACAATGGAACGGATATAAACCTGATTATAATTATTACAGATTGAATTGGATCCAACATAAAACGAATTCTCATGGCATCAAAGTCAGGTATATCGATAAACGTAAGTGGAGCACAGCCAATGAGATAATATATTATTAGCGCTAGAGAGCGTATGACGTATATTTTCATCAGGTCGCAGTGAAGTCACAATCGCTAAGCGACCTTGACCCCCAAGCTAGGCATTCTAAATATAGATATCGATGTTGACTTTTGGGTAGCCTATCACAGATGAAGTTGTACTTTGAAATGAAGTTTGCATGACGTCAGCTAGCGCTCATTAACATAATTGGTGACGTGTCCACGCAATGCCCGTCGACGATGACGTTGATTTCTCGATTATGACGTCAGTCAACGCTCATTTTGGCCAGCTTAAGGGCCAATGACGTTTTGAATCGGCAGCCTCAACATAGATGGTAGATGCTCGATCTAGTGATATATTTATACATCTCTATGCCTATGGGCACAGCAGTTCGCTTGAGTCCTATGTGTAAGGGAGCCCACAACATCCGCAGAAATCATTGTATTTTCCACTACTTTTAACGACATCTTATGGCTGTAAATGGCGTTGACCTCGACCTAAACTTACTGAGAAATAAACCGTGCACACTGAACTCAACGAGACGATAAATATATTACTCCGACTGAAACCTAATTAAAGGTGCCGAAGTAGAACTGATTATTTCCCACCGTTTTACCTTTTTTAACGAGATCTTATGACTGCCAGAGCCGTTGACACCTACATTTTATTACCTGCATTTGTCGAATATTTTACTGAACAATGGATGAATGGATTCAGAATTTAACGACATCTTATAGCAAAAAATGCCTTTGACGTCCTCAGAAATAATTTTTTAATATAAACGACGGGAATGGTCTTAAGCCCAGGAAAACGTTATTCACATCCAAACATCCGGCTCAAGAATTACAAGCTATCATTTTCTAACTACATCTTGAATAGTTGTCGTCGACCTCAACATCAATAAAACTCTTCCAAGTTGGGACCATGGGACAGATTGACTTCTCCGAAGATTGAACTAGTCTATTCTATTGGCGGAGGATAAGATAGGATACGGAGTTTAACGACATCTTGTGACAGAAAGACCGTTGATGTCGGCAGAAAACACCTGTGAACTGTTCTCGCCCTTCATGCATATAAGACTTTTAAAGCGGGCTTCATGAGGAGGATTGCAACTGATAATCGACATTTTTTTATCAATGGCCCTTGCCGTCGATACGAGAATTTCTTTATAGTGTTGAAAGGGAATACTAGCGTTATTTGGTTTTAGTATTCACTATTCAGATTAGCGGCATCTTGTATCAACATCGTCTGTTGGCATCATATCGTACATCAAATATTAACAATTTCACAAACAATATGTGGGTGGATTTCGGTCAGAAAGATGGGAACAATATTATTATGGGGCGTGACACTGTCGACCACATCTTAGTGAACATCTAACCACCTGAAATGGGGGGGGGGAGCAAAGTGTAGTGGTAACATTGCGGTGTGAAGATCAGTAGGTAGCGGGATCGCTTCCAGCAACCCTCCCAAAGGTCCACTCATCCTATCATTTGCGAGATGGCGCGTTGGTAAAATGAGATGTAGGACGTGATGGGCGCCTTGCATGGCTGTCGTATACAGTTAAATTCGACTGCTGTAATAACTTGTGATCATCCGTTCATACTGAATTGTAATCATCCTGCGTTTGTGTCAGTTTGAAATTAAACGAAGATTATTATTATTAAATAACCCACATTAATAACAATAATTATAATAATTATACTGATGACGACGATTGTGATGCTGATCATGGATTAACACCATTCTTTGTTTTAATTTAGTCACTTTTTATGACTCGCTCAGACACGCTATATTTACGGAGATAATGTTAGTTAACGAAAATTGAAACTATATAATGTCAGACGAAACCGATTTTAAGGTGTCTAAACAGAGCCTGGATTGGATCACTGTTTCACTGCAGCTTATGACAACATAGACCGTTGCCGACGACAAAGATTATTTTTGGCATATTACAGCTCTATTCTAAACAGAGCCTTAAACAATTCAAGGCTTTACAGTGTTCAACGACATCTTGCGGATGCCGGGGTCGTAACGTCGACTGTTCCCTGTGAGCAACTCTGACAAAAATCATTTTCGGAGCCAACGGAACTGCATAACCCTCTCCTAAATCAGATGGGACATGGAGACCAGATATCTCCTTACCATATTCGCCGTGGATCTTCCCATCTGCATAGAACCCGTGTGGAACTCGCATAGAGCTCAACTAATTAATACCGATAGAGGAAACTTTGTCGAGTGAGAAAGGTGGCTATACGTAGCCAAACTACAAATTCAAAAGGCACCAAAAACCTAAAGAGCGTTTTCGTTTTTAGTCAGAAATTTTGACGATTGTTCTAATTGTAAAGAATTTGGACGTTTATGTAAAATTAAAGTTCCCATGTCCCATATGGATCGGTTAATAGTCTACGGGAGGCGCTCATTTCCATCCCTTCACCCCTTCACCAGCAATGGACGAACCCCTCAAGGTCCAGGACATGGGGCCAGCAGGTTTAGCGTCAGCATTTCCACATAGAGCCCATATGGATCGCGCATAGAACAAGGTATGCATTTATTTAGAACAAGGTTTAAACAAAGTATGCATTCAACGAAAATTAGCAATTTATATGGTCAACTTACCACTCTTTAAAGGTGTTTAAGCAGAGGAAATAATTTCTTGCATGCGGCATATACTGTATAGGATGGAAAATAAACTGGACCGTAGGATTCGTGCATTGCCGGTTTAAGGGGTGAAGGGATGGAAATTGGTGCCTCCACTACGTTCCAAATGAGATATGGGCGCTGCACTTTTACATAAATACCCAACACCTTCCTCACTGGGTTCTATGCGCGATCCATATGGGCTCTATGTGGAAATGCTGACGCTAAACCTGCTGGCCCCCCGCCTCATAGGGGGCATTGCAAAGTTTGACCATATCTCCTATTTTATCCGTGACTCCCTTCACTGGCTCCCCATCCGCCAGCGCATCCAATTCAAGGTCTGTTCCCTCATGCGAAGCTGTCTTGCTGGGTCTGCTCCTCACTATCTTAGGGCCTTTTGTACCCCAGTATCTTCTCTGCACAGTCGTTCCTCCCTTCGGTCCTCGGCCTGTGGTTACTTGGTTGTCCCGCGGGTGCGTACTTCTACGGCCCAGTCTAGAGTTTCGCTATTGTTGGTCCCAATAGCTGGAACCAGTTACCTCAGTCCCTCAGGACTGACCCATTTTCTATTTCTTTTGACCAGTTCCGCAAGCGCCTGAAAACCTCCCTTTACCAGTGAAGAGACTGGCTCGGGTCGGGAGCGCCTCTGTTTTGAGTGACGCTATATAAATGCTTGATTACGATTAAACTAATTTAGTTGCGCCTAAGAAGACTCAATGGTCGCTATTACACGAATGTACTATAATAAATGAGCTATATCTAGTGTCTGATGTGCATGATTAAAAGGTGTCGAAAGAACAAGGTCTTTTCAAAGTATTTTTTATCATTTAAACAACATTTTTGGGTGTCAGGGACGGATACGATAATATCTTTGTAAACACCATTTTCATGATCGCACTAATAATACAGATGATTGGAGGGACATTATTTTGACTATTTAAGCATCTATATCCGTAGGAATTGGAGGATAATTATTTATGGTGAGTTCCTCGTCTAGGCAAAACAACGTACATGTATAATACGGCTTCATCTACTTGACATCCTCTTCAGGTTACTGGCAAATAGATCTCCGAAACCAATCCTACCAGAAACGACCAGAATGTTCCAATATTACGTCAGTCATCCTCAATCCAGAATCTTAAAATGGTAGTGCTTGAGGATAAGCTTAACCTTCAACTGTCGCTTTAATAATCTGAAATTTACGATTACGAGTAGTCTTCTGTTTCTGAATACAATACAGCGAGTGGCTGCCAAGGCTGTTCACGTCGATCTCATGTTACAATACAATATGGAAGAGAAAGGCAGTGATAGGATGGATCCAGAGTTTAACGACATCTTATGCAGGAAAGGCCGTTGACGTCAGTAGAAATTCTGTAGAACAGTTCTCACCGTTCAGTTGACAGCTTATAGTGACGTTGACATTGCAAGAAGGCAATTTTTGTTATTACTTCAAAGTTTAACATCGTTTAATAGCATCAAGTGCCGTTGACGAAAATTCAACAATGTATACCACTTAATCGAAAGAAACAGTGCTGATTATTATTAATCCAATATTTAACGACATCCTATAGCTACAAAGGCTGTTGACGTCTTTAAAGTTGTTGATGTATTTCCGTTCATTTTCTTGTAATGTTCTCACAAATGTTCTTTCTCCTTTCTCGTCTTTGATTCCGTTTCTGATAAGATGCTGACGTATTTAAAGTTTCTGACGATTTAAGTTCATTTTCATATAATTGCTATCAACAGATTTCCTTTTTCTTTTCTTGGCTTTGATTCCGTTTCTGATAAGATGTAGACGTATTTAAAGTTTCTGACGGATTAAGTTCATTTCCGTATAATGTTAATAACTGTTTTCTCCTCAATCTTATTAACAATATTAACAATATTTGATAGATACATATTATTTGATTTGATACATATTAAAGTATTGTATCTCCGTTATGTTTGGCCCATTGGCTCTTTTTATTGTAATTCTTTTTTAACATCTTTTTTTTTTTTTTTTTTTCCCCCTGTTTCTCCTTTTGTTTCTTTTTTTCAGTGCTGAATCGAAAATGACGTTATATATAGGAAGTTTGTGAAACGGTTAAGAGGTGTTTAAAGGAACCTGCTATCTCCGTCGTATTTCCTGTTTAGGAACTTTTTGGCTGCAAGAGGCGTTGATGTCTCTTCGTTTTTCTTTTTAAAGAATCATTTTCAGCGTTGTACAGGAATCTACGTTCACTATTGACCATTGATTGGCAGTTAATGCATAACGACGCGCTGTCATAAGAAATATGATTGTAGTGGCGCTCTTGGTATTGGTACCAGCAGCGTAAAGCTATGCCTTGACGGATTAAGGAATTTAAAGAATGGAACTATAGCCGCTACTGTCGATAGGAGTAAGTTGTTTACAATTGTTTCTATCATGTTAGAAAGTATTTATTGAACGAAAAAACATAAACAGGGTTAGAAATTACATTTTGAGGAGAAGCTACACAATCGTTAATACTATATTAATCGTTTAGGGGTCGTCCATGAATTATGTCAACAAATTTTAGGCAATTTTGACCCCCTCCCCTTGTCAACAACTGTAAAACATTGAAAGACCCTCTAAAAAATTATGTCAACAATCACAGAACCTCCCCCTACAAAAAAAGAAACACAATGGCTCAATACATGTAGAATCATTTTTTAGATTTTTACACTAAAAATGCAATCTTGAATTTCAAAATACATGAGTTTAGTTTATTACAAGCTTTTTATTAGTATTAAATATTAAGCACGTTATAAATTTTAGCATTACTTAATGTTTAAGCTACCATTTTGAAGGGTCTGTGTTGATTAATTGGAAAAAAATTGTTGACGTTAAATTGTACCGAACCCCCTCCCCCCTTGTAAACAACTGTCAAACTTTTCTAAACGCCCTCCCCCTATTTTGTTGACATAATTACTTTACTACGAGTTATTAAAATTGTCCTAGTCTTCGTTTAAAGTGGGGTCAATGTTCACCACGGGTGAAAATTAAGATGTCGCTGAACAGAGCGCTGATGCTTCAATAATTGTTTTGTCCTCCAGAGACACCTTCAAATGGCGCAAACCCGATTCTATAAATCATTTATTTTCGCATAAACGCCACATTTCGCTGACATCTCTAGCCTATCCCCTTTAATGTCGAATTCTTTAGCTCAATCAGGCAAAACGTTCAAGTATAATCCAGGATGCTAATTGCAAAGTGTGGATGCTAACTTAGTCTAATGACTTCCATAGCGCCGTTAAAGCCCAATATATCTGTTATAAACGATCCATGTATCATATTTTTCTCTTGTCACAGCTGCTTCGGTGAACGCCACAAAGGTTCGTCTGAAAGAAGGATAGATAGATCGCGTCCTAACAACATCGGGAACCAGCTAACGCACGTCTTTCTGTCATAAGGGATCGTTTAATCTTTAAATGGAAATGCAATCCAACCGTTAGTGCCAGTCGTAGATCATTACTGATCTTATATAGCAGATATTCATCCATAAGCCGTGATATGATGTGCGCGTTCCACTATTCATTTGAGCGCTACCAAAGCTTAAACAGGAAATAGGAAGTCTGGAATTTAGTTTAGAGATGAAAAGATTCTTAGTACAGTAGTTCCCAGATTCCAACGACATCTTGTGGCTAAAGACGACTTCTGTAGTTACCATAGTAGGACGACTGGAAATTCATCATAAAGTAAAATTGAGATATTTATTATTATAGCATTCGAAATTAGCGATTTAAAGGTGTCTAACAAGACCTTAACAACTCTGCTATTACGCATTGTTTAATTCCGTCGATGCCTTTGATCTGCAACCTCTACATCCGTTCAATGTGATGATTAAATAATTATGCAGACGACACTTATCTGTTGATTGGTTCCACAGTAAGAGCCACAGTCTGTGAAGACGTTTGGTCAGTGTCGAACTGGTTTGCACCCAATAACCTCTGACTGAATGCAAACAAGTCCTGAGATATGTTGGTAATGAGGAGAGGATTTGCTGATCAGCCATCCCTATTGGAGGGTACGCAACGGGCGGAATTCTTGAATAATATTATTATTGGAGTTACATTTAGGAGTCACCTTATTGCCAACCCCTACGTTCATGAAGTCATAGGCGCTTACATTACATGCACTGCGCATACTCAGATCCCATGGCCTCTGGCGGGAGGCGTTGAGCGCTGTTACTGAAGGAGCTACAATAACTAGATTAATGTAAGCTGGCCCAGCATAGTGTGGTTACCTTACTTCAGAAGACCAGTGAATAACGACACTGTGTAATAACTACAAACATTGTCGTCGCCCTCCTCCTTGATCCAGGCTTGGGACTGGTACTGCCTGGTACTAAGGCACGAGCATAGAGTGGTGCGCTATATGCCTATATAATATATTGGTTTAAAACGTTTTAAAGGTGTCTACAGATAGCGTGAATGTAAAACATGAAAACAGTTTACGATGCCATAGGACCACGCACGTATCCTTGTCTGGCTTATACGCCATACTGCCATTTAGAGGACTCGCTGGATGGAGGAGATACATAGGAGGACAGCGCTATAACAAGTGTTCAAATACAATACAATACAATACATGAGCCTTGCATAACTAAGGGACGCGGTACGAAGCATGGAGGATTGGAGGAAGCTGGTCACGACGGTCGCTAGAGTTCCACGAACTGACGGCACAAGGTGACAAGGTGCCATTTAGACGGGTGTGATCATTTGTGGGGCCCGATAGCGCATTGGATAATACCTGGCACAGAGAGCGAGAGGTACCGAGTTCGAGCCCCCGTTGAGCGGATATGCTTTGTAGGCTGCTATTAGCGCCGTTGTATTGCAGGCTGTCTGTTCTGTTAGTAGTTAAGATTTAAATTGCATAACATGTAAATGTACAGCGCAGTGCGTTTGTCAGGCGCTTCAATAAAGAAAGATATTATTATTATTATTATTATTATTATTATCCTTAAAACACTTCCACACTGGGACCTTGTGAGAGATTGACTTCACCCAAGATTGAATATGGCGTTAAATAGAGCCTTAATGCTACAATTGTTATGCTTTCTATAAATACCTTTAAATCGCGTAAATACGATTCAATAAATAATTCACTTTCGCGTCAAACCCAGTTTTAGCTTACCGCTTTTTCATCCCCAATGCTGTCGAATCCGTCATTAGGCAAAAATCGCAAAATCATTCAAAATGTCTGGCCCCATGAGTTGCTGAAACGCGTCGCACAGACAGCCATTAATCGGAAGCCTAGATTTCAAAGGAGTGCCGTTGATAACGTGAAGTACAATACTGGATGCTAATTGTTAAGTTTTGATGCTATTTATTTCATCTAATGACTTCTATAACTACATCATCCTAAAGCCCAATACATCAGTTATAAGCGATCTATCTTGTGTTACTCTTGTCACAGCTGCTTCGGTGAATGCCACAAGGGTCCGTCTGAAAGAAGAAAAGACCGATCGCGTCCCAACTATAGCAGGGAACCAGCTAACGCAAGTCATTCTGCCATATAAGATCGTTAAATCTTGAAATGGAAATGCAATCCAGCCGTAAGTGCCAGATTCAGATCATCACCGACCTTGTGGTGCAGGTAGTCATCCATGAGCCGTGATATGATCGTGGGGCGCGGTGGTGTGGGGGTATGTTGCAGCCAGAGGTTGCGGGTTCGAATCCACCTCAAATCCACCTCGAATACCTCAAGCCACCGCGTAGGGACCTTGGGCAAGTCCTTCACTCACAATTGCTCATGAGCTTCGGCGTGAAACTCCGATTCAGTGTCCGCGCTGTAGTCGGGAGCGCCTCTGAGTATTTACAGCCATTCAAGAACTCCTCGAATAAAGACTTCTTATTGTTAACCGACATCTTGTGACAACAGAGGCCGTTGACGACGACAGCAATTTTTTTGAAGTTCTCGCCATTCGTTTGTCAAAAGGCAGCAATATATTTAGACCTTTATTAAGCACCTATCGTTTCCTATGCTTATTTATCATCGGTTAACACCGTTTAAAAGGTGTCTAGGGCGAGCGCTGTAAACAATCGGCCACCTTGCAACGGAAAAGTCTTCAATCAACGTCGTTTGGCTAATTATAACGCTTATGCACCGTAGCGTCTAAAATCTGTCGCTGGGTCGTTGAAGCTGGAGGATAATGCTTTGATCGTTCCTCCTCTGAAAAGTGTCTAAAAGTGATTCTAAAAGAACATGGCCTTTCCGAAGTATTTTCTCTATAAGCAACGTCTCTTGGCTGTCAGGGATTGAAACGCCAACCTCTTTGTAAAAAGAATATCCTTTTTATGATCGGACTAATAATAATACAGACGATTAGTCGTTTGACTAGTTTAAGAGTCTATGCAACGTAAACCCTAAGTACCATCAGTACTATAGGCGACCGGCGTTCATTGAATGATAAATCGGGGGCGGGGCGATAGCGCATTGGATAACATCTGGCACAGAGAGCGAGAGGTACCGAGTTCGAGCCCCGTAGGGCGGACATGCTTTGTAGGCTGCTATTAGCGCCGTTGTATTGCAGGCTGTCTGTTCTGTTAGTAGTTAAGATTGAAATTGCATAACATGTAAATGTACAGCGCAGTGCGTTTGTCAGGCGTTTATTAAAGAAAAGATATTTAAATTATTAATTGATTGTTGGGACTGTTAGGCGATTCCTCATTGCCTTCTCGTTACACACCTCTAAAACGTTTACAAACGTTTTTATGTAACATATAACACGGTATCCAATTCGTTTTTGCGCTTTCTTTTAGACACCTCTGAAACGTTTACATAGGATGCTATAATAAGCTTTGGACGCAATTTCGCAATGTCTTGAAAAGTTTCCCGTTTTCATTGTATGGTATGTATTGTGAATTGTCGTCAACGGCCTATGTTGTCTTAAGGCGACGTTAAACCTTTGAGTAATAAAATGTTAGAAAATCATTATTTATACCGCTGATCTTAGGCTTACTCCCGATTTCAAACAGTGAAAAGACTAAATATTTCTTCCTATCGACGTCAACCGTCGTTGATGCCATAAGACGTCGTTAGGCTTTGAATGAAAGCAACATTGTAGCTCTCCAATTAATTGGGAATCCCTTAATTAAATATGTAATTGCATTATAATAATCCTGAATTGCGTTCACTGACCCCAAGCCTTAAGAAAAGTGCCAGTCCCAAGCCGGTAGAAACGAAGATGGCGACGCCAAATATCTTTCTTATGACGCAATGTCGTTAAAGAGCAACTAGCCAACCAATCGTTAACTTCAAACTGCCTGTACTGTATTAGACCATAATGAATGGTGAGAACTGCTCAAACATTTTCTAAAGACGTCAACGGCCTTTGATGCCATAAGATATCGCTAAACTATTGAATCCATCATCGCTATTGTAATTGAACATTTATATAGCGCCGCTCAAAAATCAGCAGCGCTCTCGACCTCCTTCAGTGCCTGCGTCAGGAAACAGAAAAGTCTTAAGGTGGCTACGGAACTGGGAAGGTGAAAAGGCTAGTAACTCAAGGCGAAGAGACTGGGGAAAAGAGTTTTATTGGCTAATTAAAGCCTTCTTTTCAGACAGTGAATGAATGAAAATAGTGACACGGTAGAATATCAGAGTACTCGCCTTAGACACCATAAAAACGTTTTAAGCGATGTTATATAAGGATGGGACCCGATAGGCGTTTAATAAGATCAAAATTAATGACACTTTGCACATGATTGGTAAGAATGATCGCCTTGAAAAGTCGAGAGCACGGGTTCAATCCTCTTCCTATGAGACGGTTACTGTGTAGGGACCTTGAGCAAGTCATTCACATGCAATTTCGACAATGCAACGGATATAAACCTTATTATAATATTACAGATTGAATTGGATCCTACATAAAACGAATTCTCATGTCATCAAAGTCAGGTATGTCGATAAACGTAAGTGGAGCACAGCCAATGAGATAATATATTATTAGCGCTAGAGAGCGTATGACGTATATTTTCATCAGGTCGCAGTGAAGTCACAATCGCTAAGCGACCTTGACCCCCAAGCTAGGCATTCTAAATATAGATATCGATGTTGACTTTTGGGTAGCGTATCACAGCTGAAGTTGTACTTTGAAATGAAGTTTGCATGACGTCAGCCAGCGCTCATTAACATAATTGGTGACGTGTCCACGCAATGCCCGTCGACGATGACGTTGATTTCTCGATTATGACGTCAGTCAACGCTAATTTTGGCCAGCTTAAGGGCCAATGACGTTTTGAATCGGCAGCCTCAACATAGATGGTAGATGCTCGATCTAGTGATATATTTATACATCTCTATGCCTATGGGCACAGCAGTTCACTTGAGTCCTATGTGTAAGGGAGCCCACAACATCCGCACAAATCATTGTATTTTCCACTACTTTTAACGACATCTTATGGCTGTAAATGGCGTTGACCTCGACCTAAACTTACTGAGAAATAAACCTTGCACACAGAACTCAACGAGACGATAAATATATTACTCCGACTGAAACCTAATTAAAGGTGTCGAAGTAGAACTGATTATTTCCAACCGTTTTACCTTTTTAACGAGATCTTATGACTGCCAGAGCCGTTGACACCTATATTTTCTTACCTGCATTTGTCGAATATTTTACTGAACAATGGACGAATGGATTCAGAATTTAACGACATCTTATAGCAAAAAATGCCTTTGACGTCCACATAAATTATTTTTGAATAGTAAACGACTGGAATCGTTTTAAGCCCAGGAAAACGTTTTTCACATCCAAACACCCGGTTCTAGAATTACAAGTAACCGAATTACAAGTTATCATTTTCTAACTACATATAGAATCGTTGTCGTCGACCTCATCTTATAAAAAACACTTCAACGTTAGGACCTTGGGAGAGATTGACTTCACCAATGATTGAACTGGCAGAGGATAAGATGAGATCCGGAGTTCTAACCTAGGGCTACCAAGCTTTTTTTGTGACATCGGCTACCAAGGGGGGGGGTGGTTACCACCCCTGGATTTCGTGTTTGGTTTTACATATCATAACTTGTAATATAGCAATGGATTCAGCATTCATTTCTGCACAGAATGGTATATTTAGTTGTACATTATGTGAATGCACCTCGAAATTACATCACTTTTAACAACGGAACCCATTAATTAGCAATATTTTATATTATTGCGTACATTTTGTACTTTTTGGATAAACAAATATAAGATTATGTGTGTTTTGAAACTAATCTATGTATAAAAGATACACACAATCATCCCTACACATGTTTATATAGTATAAATGTACATCCATACATATATATCCATACATATAGGCTATATCGGTTTACGTTGTAATGCTGTATTCAGCCATTTTCACACAGATTACGCGTATTATTATTTATTTTGATCACCTCCGGTATTCAAAAGACAAAGATGTAGGTATGCAAATGAAGCCCTACATTCCCTCTAAAGAATGGTATAATTGTTTCTCTTCCAGGAAGATAAATGAATACGCTACAGACAAAAAACTAAGGGGGGAGTGCTTCAATTCAGCCATTTTTCACGCATATATTATTACGCGAATTATTATTTATTTTTGATCACTCATAAGACAAAGATGTAGGTATGCAAATGAAGCCCTGCATTCCCTCTAAAGAATGGTATAATTGTTTCTCTTCTATGAAGAATAGTCAATAAGCTATAGTCGAAAAACTAAGGGGGTGGTATCCACCCCCACCCCCCACCCCTGGTGCCCCTCGGGTATATCAGGTATAACTTTTGAATGGCGTGGGCTACCACCATGATGTTTACCTCAAAATGTGCGCCAATGAATCTGCTACAACTACCTAAAATGCAAAAATTATATTCCATATGGAAAAAATTATGCATAAAAACGTAGGGGGGTGGCAACCCCCCCCCCCTTGGTAGCCCGAGGGTTAACGACATCTTGTGACAGACAGAAAGACCGTTGAAGTCGGCAGAAAAAACCTGTGAAATGTTCTCTCTCTTCATATAAGACTTTTAAAGCGGGCTTTATGAGGAGGATTGCAACTGATTATCGACATTTTTTATCAATGGCCCTTGCCGTCGAAACGAGAATTTCTTTATAGTGTTGAAAGGGAATACTAGTGTTATTTAGTTTTAATCAATCAAAATCAATCAAATCTCTTTTATTGAAGCCAAATGAAAAACACATAACATTTCAACATAAAGTATCAGGATTCGCCGCAAGAGGAGTCCCAAAAGGGATCAAGATCCCGCTAACTAGGGACACCTAGAACAACATTTCAGAAATATGAATTGGCTAAATCCTTGATAAACAGTGCAACATCAAGTTTCGTACAGCAATGCAAACAGTATAGTACATATTACAAAGTAAATGATTAACTCGATTCAAAACACTATGAAAATATAAAGAAGTGTTCAGTTTAGCGACATCTTGTATCAACATCGGCTGTTGACATCATATCGTACATCAAATATTAACAATTTCACAAACATTATGTGGGTGGATTTTGGTCAGAAAGATGGGAACAATATTATTATGGGGCGTGACACCGTCGACCACATCTTAGTGAACATCTAACCACCTGAAATGGGGGGGGGGGCATAGTGTAGTGGTAACATCAGTGGCGTGAAGAGCAGTAGGTAGCGGGATCGCTTCCCGCAACCCTCCCAAAGGTCCACTCAGCCTATCATTTGCGAGATGGCGCGTTGGTAAAATGAGATGTAGGACGTGATGGGCGCCTTGCATGGCTGCCGTATACAATTAAATTCGACTCCTGTAATAACTTGTGATCATCCGTTCATACTGAATTGTAATCATCCTGCGTTAGTGTCAGTTTGAAATTAAACGAAGATTATTATTATTAAATAACCCACATTAATAATGATAATCATAATAATTATACTGATGACGACGATTGTGATGCTCATCATGGATTACCACCATTCTTTGTTTTAATTTAGTCACTTTTTATGACTCGCTCAGACACGCTATATTTACGGAGATAATGTTCTAGTTAGCGAAAATGGAAGGTATATAATGTCAGATGAAACCGATTTAAAGGTGTCTAAACAGAGCCTGGATTGGATCCACAGTTTAACGGCAGCTTATGACAACATAGGCCGTAGCCGCCGACAAAGATTATTTTTGGCATATTACAGCTCTATTCTA
>JACEVL010000207.1:712500-715000 GCA_020284085.1 Aporrectodea caliginosa
ATTATTATTGGTATTATTATTATTATTATTATTATTATTATTATTATTATTATTATTATTATTATTATGAAAACAGTTATTGTTCCTCTAAGATCAGAGTTCTAGGGCGCCATTGTAACAATTCAGCATGCTGAGACAGCTGTTGAATCGCTGGAACAGTAACTACGATCTTCTGAAATCATTAGTATTATTATTATTATTTATTATTATTATTATTATTATTATTATTATTATTATTATTATTATTATTATTATTATTATTATTTATTGGTAACATCTTTCTCTAGGAAAAGTAAACACATCTTCACCTTGGGGCTCATAGTTTAAAACACATTGAATGAAGGCCAATCATATAATTATTCAACGAGGTCATCAGACTATCTTTCTCTCGTCAAATCTAGCTCTAGAATTATTCTTGTTAACGAGCTTTCTCGGTTGTTGGATCCAGAATTTGGAACTGTCACCCAGTTCGCTTTGCTGTTACTTGTTCCTCGGTTTAAGACTAAACTTTTCCAAGTTGCTTATCCACCTATAGGTTGCCTCCCTGTCTTATTGGACTTGGCGTTTGGATATTTGGCATTGTTGTCGTTGTTGTTATCATTATTATTATTATTATTATTATTATTATTATTATTATTATTATTATTACTATTATTATTATTATTACTATTATTATTATTATTACTATTATTATTATTATTACTATTATTATTATTATTACTATTATTATTATTATTATTATCATGCGTTCTTCCGTTACAGAAATATAATACAAGATTATGAGACTTCCATCGTAACTCTATTATGATAATGTGACAATTGATGCTATCAAATAACACTTAGCAACAGTTGCAATACATAAATGTATAACCGATTCCCTTTACTGGTTGCAGATATCATCATAAACGGCCTGAACTGAAATGCTAGACACCTCTCTAATCTATCATCAACTTAAATGGATGGATCCACAGTTTAACGGCAGCTTATGACAACATAAGACGTCGTTAGACTATGAATTAATTTCGAAACTTTTAATTAAATGTGATAGACGCTAGTTTAAGCAGCTACCTTTGTCAAATGTGTTCCTTAGGTAGCTAGATACTCTAGGAATTCAAGTACCGTACGCAGTCAAGTAAACTGTAATTCTAATTTTAACATCGCAACGTTACATTTATTTCGCGAGTAAGTAAGTTGCTGTTAAAGACAATGTGTCATAACAAAAACAATTACCATCGTCCTTCCTTTCCTCTCCAGGCTAAGGACTGGCTATCTCGCACCATCACTGGTAGAAGCGGATTTTAACATGATGAAAAGCGTCTCCAATCAATATATATACAATTAATGGATAGCGTTTTGAAGGTGTCTAAGGAGAGCACAATGACGAACCTGCTGATTGGTGTATAAGAAACTGTTACAAGCTTCCAGCGTTTAACGACATCAATCAATCAATCATAAAATTTATATAGCGCCTTTTCCAGGGCTCTACTTATGTTGTTGACGTAAACTTACTTTACCTTAACAAGCTAAGCGTGAAATATTATAATCACAAGGTTTGTGAGAAATATATGTAGCGCCAAAGTGAGCGATTTAAAGGTGTCGAAATAGTGCTAAACACCATTAGAAGTTTTCAATGTTTAACGACATCCTATGGCTGCCAGGTCCGTTGGCCTAACCATACCTATTCTTTTGATTCTAGAGTTAGTTGACAATAATTATAACAGTGATTAAAACAGTGAAACGACATTCTTTATATTATGAACATCACTTCACTATGAAACGGTGTTCTTGAAGGGAACAGCTGCATAAGCGTTGTTACTATCAATCGTTTAAGAAAATCCCTTTAAAATTAAAACTGAGCAATTTTTCTTTAAAGTGAGGTTGATTTCCATCACAGGCACAGTCAAGATATCGCTGAACAGTGTGCTGCTGCCATATTATTGTTTTGCTCTCTTTAAACACCTTTAAATCGTGTCAAAAGGGTTCAATAAATACCTCATTTTTTATCAATTTTATTTATTAACAAGCCCTGGATTTGTAGCGTTAACTTCTGTCTAAACTAAACCATTTTTATGATCGGACTATTACTACAGTTGATTGGAGGGACCACGTTAAACGTCGTTTGACTAGTCTAAGTGCAAATGCAAAGCAACATCTGATATCGACTCCCAAAACCGCGTCAACGCATTTACCGGGGTTGGAACCCGTTGTGGCTGGTCTGGGAGCTGGAGCATAAATAATGCTTGGCTGGTCAAGTAGCTTAATGATGGATGAATGGATGAAGAGTTTAACAACAAAGGACTTTGACGTCGACAGAAATTATTGTGTCTTAATTAATACAGCTCATTCGGAAGAAGTAGTTACAATTCACGGAGTCGGTTGGAATTTAAAGGTGTGCAGGCAGCGTTTTGAATGTTACAATTATTCCATGATCAGCATTATCTTGTGGCTACCATGGCTGTCGATCTCGATCTTAAATTAATAGGCATTCATATTAAACATT
>JACEVL010000207.1:720000-827500 GCA_020284085.1 Aporrectodea caliginosa
TAGACAACTATTGTGATCAAATGGGTTTGATACAAATTAAACATTATCCGCGGTATTTTCTCATTCCTACATAATTATGCATCTTTATCTGATTATGAAACGCGTCTGACTCCATTTATGAATACGTAGGCCTATACATGTGTTTTAAGAGTGTCTTATTTTAAACCCTTTTTATTACTTTTAGGTTTGTTAAGTGTTAACGAAGTTTCTGTATCTGATTATATGTGAAACGCGTCTGACTCCTTTTATAAATACGTTTGCCAATGTTTTAATGGTGTCTTATTTACGCTCGTGGCATTGCTTCTATGTTTGCTAACGACATCTTGTGGCTACCAGTGTCGTGCTATCCCATTAAATTTTGTTGTCTAATTCTGTAGCTCAGTCTCGCATTAAGCAGAATCATTCAGCACGTCTGGCACCTGTGAAACCGCTAAACACGTCGTAGAGAAAGTAATAAATCTAAAGCCTTGATCTAAAGAGTGCCACTAATAACGCATACGTGAAATCCAGGACGCGTCGATACGAAGGATGTTAACGACATGGGCCTGTCACGGCGATTTGACCCAGTTTGGCGTTTTTAGGTCGTTTAGGAAGACCAACGGCGATTCTGGTAGAGGGGTGATACTGTAATTGTATTCGAGTATTTATATAGCGCCACTCAAACACAGAGGCGCTCCCGACTCGGGCCAGTGTCTTCACTGGGAAAGAGAGGTATTCTTACCTTTGCCCCAGTTTATTTAAGGGAGGGATTTGGAATTGAGTTGACAGTCAGGGCTTAAAGTGTGCATGGACGGTCATGGACGGCGTCCAGGCACTTATTTTCAAGGCTGGACGACGTCCTGCCACTTATTAGGCCAGCGAAACCTTGACGCCGTCCATGCAGCGTCCATGCAACAGTGTAATTCCTCTACGTCACTTTAAACAGCATTTAATATTTTTTTTAAATTCCAATGAAATTTCAAGTTGTCATTTTGATTTCTGAATGTGTTCTACCGTGTAGGTGTAACTTGTTTCTCCACCTCATTCCTGACTTGTAAAAAAACTTACATTCTAGTTAACTTTTCATCAAATCGCACGTCATATACGCGCTTCCGGTTTCATCGTCTGAGTTTTCGTAAGCCCTAATAACTAGGGCCTAGTTTACGATCTACCTGACTGTCACATGACTCACATCCACTGTGAGTCTTGTCTTGACTGTTTCATAACTGGATGAACTTATCAAGTTAAATGACTTCAATACAACGCATTGATACAATACGATACGATTCACCTAGACCTATAAAACACCAACTGTCCCAGTTTTACGTAATTCACCAGCAAGACCCAGAAACTGTTGAGAGACAACATACGACTTCATGATCATATATTCGTTTATTGAGTTAACAACAGGCAAGACGCTGTAGGTACACAAAGAAAAACAAAGGCAAGAAAAACAGGTCAGAAGGAAGGAATGCCTTAATAAGAGTTGAAAATTGTGAATTGGAATTAAATGAATTGTTTCGTTATACAAAACTCAGCCAGCTCCGCATGACGATGTCCTTGCCCTAGCCTAACAGTCACATTTTGTTCCGGAGAGCATTTTCTAGGCTTCGTCTCACAATAAGTCATCTGAGGAAAACTATGTGTGCCACAGGATTGCAAAGCCTACTGAGAATATCTGCTAACAAGGTAGCGGCATCGATCGGCTATAGGCCTACAACTGGACAAAATGCATAGCCAATTTACAAAAAAAAAACAGAAAAAATTATTTTGTAAATGGATTTTGACTGCAAAAATTAACTAGACACTTCTGAAAGAGCCGAAGGCGAAAGGTAAAGACGAAACCTGTTTCTTTTAAAATAAAACTTTGAAATTGTTATGGTGTTAGTCTGGGAATCTGGATAAACCATGAAGTTTTCATAACTTTATCGTTCAGAAACTGATGGAAAACAAGAACCTAGCACGTCTTCCATTTGATAACAATTGCTACAAAATGCGTTGGCTTCTGGGGCTCCGCCCCAGACCCCGCGGAGGGAGCTCACGACGCTCCCTGAGACACCCTAATCGTTAGGCCTATACGCATGAGAACTCGGCACTCACGGTTTCGTGCCTTCGGCGCTTGCAATATGAGCACCTCATGAAACATTTTATAGTGGCACCTCTGATTGGAGGGAGAGGGGTTGAGGAGAGGGACGGGGAAGTGGATGGGAGTAAAGAGGGGAAGTTGGGGAGAGGGGTTGGGAAAAGGGTATTGGTGAGGAGGGGAGGGAAAGGTAAGGGGCGTCCAGGCACTTCTTTTTTTACACTTTAAGCACTGGTTGACACCAAATCTAAAAGGTTTCGGTTACAGTAACTGTTGTTCACAGGAAAAGTCGACGTTACGACCTCGACAGCCGCAAGATGTCATCGAACACTGTAAAGCCTTCAATTGCTTTAGGCTTAATTTAAACACCTTTAAAACAATTTCATCAGACTGTATATAATTTGCAGTTCGTTAACTCGAGCACATAATATGTTCACTCCACAAAATAATTTAAAAAAATATTATTGCTAGAAAATAATCATTATTATGTAACTAGACAAAGGTTCTTATGTTCAGCTGCCGTTGAAGCAACTGGAAAGAGCAGGAAACAAGAGTGTTTGGGAGACACTTGGGCGCAAAGCCAACGATTTTTATACGCTATTTTTTTAGCTCAACCAATCACGCTGTGGTTAAATGGTTTGGATGATTGTACTGTCTCCAACGGGGGCTCGAACTCGGTACCTCTCGCTCTCTGTGCCAGATGTTATCCAATGCGCTATCGGGCCCCCCCCCATACGTAGGGTAATTCTGAACAAGTTAGATGCGTTGCATAATCAGATGGAAATGCATCTGTGGGAATGAGAAAACAACTGCGGTAGCCTAACAGTATACGAAGTATACGTTCAAGTATTGCCGACATTAAACTAGCAGGCATTCATACTAAACATTACTTCATTATGACACGATGCCCTTGAAGCTACACAATAGCTATTATTATCAGTCGTTTAATACTTCCATTAAACATTGAAATTTACCTAATTTTTCTTTAAAGTGAGGTCCACCACAGGCACAATTAAAATGTCGTTGATCAGCACGCTGCTGCTATAAATTGTTTTTGCTTTCCTTAAACACCTTTAAATGGTGTCAAATCGACTCTATAAATATTACATTTTCGATCAGCCGCTAATTAATTAAATACCATGGTTCTAAATAAGACACCCCTAAAACACATGCATACGTATCTATAAAATATTTTAATTAATTAAAATGTCGTCAACGGACTTTGATGTCATATGACGACGTTAAACCTTGTTCTAAATAAGCCGCTAATTATAAAGTCCTCGTTTCGAATAACCGCAGTTAGGTTGTATCAGTTTTCGTTGCTCTTTAACGACGCATTGTCATGACATAGATGATTACGTTGTCACGGTATTATTCCAAAGTTTAACAACGTCTTATGACATCAAAGGCCGTTGACGACAACACTGAAAAATGTACGATGCGATGAAAACGAGAAACATAATTATAGCATCCGAAAGACACCATTAAATGTGTCAAAACCGAGCCTCGCAATGTCACTATAATATTCATTGTTTAACGACATAAAATAGTTCATCTGACTCTGTTTATTATACACCTATTTGACACAGTGGCGTAACGAGGGGGCAGGGGGGCGGCCGCCCCCGGGCGCAGGACGGGGGGGCGCAAAGTTAGGTCTGAAAATGTGTTTTTTTGTTAAAGAAATCAGGTAAAAATAGACAAATAGTTTTAAAAAAGTAACTTTTGTAAAAAAAAGGTCATCAGAAATTTTGGCGGAACTGAAAAAAAATTTTCAGGAAATTCTTGCCCTCTGGCGCACGAACCCCTAGTTACGCCACTGATTTGACAAAATGGTTTTATACAAATTAAACAATAATCCGAAGTAATTTTCTTATTCCCACGATCCAAATTAATCTGATTAATTATGAAATGCGTCTGATTCTTTTTATAGATACGTATGCATATGTTTTAATGGTGTCTTATTTAGAACCGTGGTATTGCTTTTGTTTTTCAACGACATCTAGTGGCTGCCATATGGTGTCTAATTTTGTTGCTCAATCCAGCATTAAACAGAATGATTCAACACGTCTGGCATCTGTGAAAGTGCCAAACGAGTCGTACAGACATTCGTAAATTGAAAGCCTTGATCACAAACGAGTGCCGCTAATAACGCATAAGTAAAATCCAGGACCGCGTCGATACGCAGGGTGTTTACGACAAGAGTGTGTCACAGTGACGGACCCAATTGGGCGTTTGCAGGTCGTATAGGAAGATCAACGGCGAATCTCGTATGGGAGGGGATATTTTGTCGTTGTCCCAATTGATTTAGGGGAGGGATTTGCAATTGAGTTGACCCCAAATCTTACCGGTTTCCATCAGAGTTGCTCACAGGAAAACGTCGACCTCTGCGTTGCTGCATTGCAAGTTGTCGTCGAACGCTGTAAAGCCTTGAATTGTTTTGGCTCTGCTTAGACACCTTTAAATCGGTTTCATCTTACTGTATATACTTCGCATTTTCGTTAACTCAAGCATAATAGTCTTCACTGTCAATAGCCTCTTATATGTAACTAGACAGAGCTTCCTATGCTGAGCTGCCGTTGAATCAACTGAAAACAGCAGGAAACAGAATGCATGGGAGACGCGGAGTCATGTAAAGAAACGTTTTTGTCCGCAAAATCGCCGATTCGTCCTATCAACTGCAGTAAATCTATATCAGCGTTTAATTTAAAATAAATTGACGACACGGAACACACTTAGGCTACAAGAAATAATAATAATATCTTTTCTTTAATTTAGCGCCTGACAAACGCACTGCGCTGTACATTTACATGTTATGCAATTGAACAATCTTAACTAGTTAACTACTAACAGAACAGACAGCTTGTAATACAACGGCGCTAATAGCAGCCTACAAAGCAAATCCGCCCAACGGGGGCTCGAACTCGGTACCTCTCGCACTCTTCGCCAGATGTTATCCAACGCGCCACCGGACCGTGTGTAATATGTAATGGAGTGTAAAAACTATACATTATTTTGAGCCGTTTACGAGGTTGCCTACAAGGCTTCGTTATAACGGAGGTTCTGTGCGCCACGGGAAAGCTGCAGAAGTCTCTCCCTGCATTGACATCTCCAATGCTGGCTATTTGAAGAAAAGACCGTCAGCATCCCCCACAAAGAACCCAATGGAACCTCGCATAGAACCCATCTAAACGGCTCAAACCTCCTACCAACATTCCAATCAGGTTTTCGGAAAGGTCATTCTACGACTAAACCCCAATAAGACTCAATATATCTGGCTTGGCACGCACCAACAACTTGCAAAAATTAACTTAGAGGCCTTAGCTCTTGAGTTCCCCTGGATTACTTTCTCGTCATCTGTCCGTGACCTTGGTGTTACCTTGGACCAGGAGCTCACGTTCACGCGACACATCAATCTACTCTGCCGCGATTGCTATTACCAACTGCGTCAGCTGAGGGTAATATCTCGCTCTCTTACTCCTACTGCTGCTTCCACCCTTGTCCACGCCTTTGTGGTCTCTCGCCTCGACCATTGTAGTGCCCTCTATGATGGGCTCCCAGCAGTCCGGATTGGGTGCATAGAGCGGGTTTTGCGCACGGCGGCACGTCTTATTGGGCGAATCCCAAAATTTGTGCACATCTCAGAGTATATGCGGAATGTACTACACTGGCTTCCATTTCCGCAGCGGATCGCCTATAGAGTTTCTGCGCTGGTCTGGCGCTGCATGGAGGGTATCGCTCCCCTATACCTGCGGGAACTCTGCTGCTCCACCTCTGGTGTCCAGCGGCGATCTGCTCTCCGATCAGCTAATCAAGCTGAACTCTTAGTCCCTCGCTCGCGGACTACCATAAAGCAGCGGCGCTCTTTTTCTGTCGCTGGCCCTACGACCTGGAATGGGCTCCCTGTTGCACTCCGCCTAGTGCCTAGGGGTCACACCACTACCTTCTTTGTAAACCTTAAGACTGTATTGTTTAGCCGTGGTTGGACTGGGAGCGCTTCTGAGTAGATAACCTTGAAGGGGCGCGATATAAATTCTCCTTAATAATAATAATAATCTAATTAATGTCCATAGTAATGCTTGCGTGGGAAACTTTTGCGAGTGAAGATGGTGGCTCATGACTGTAGTATAGCAAATTACTAATTCAAAGGGAACAAAAAACCTTAAGAGCGTTTTCTTGGTTAGTCAGGACTTTTTACGACTGTTCTAATTATAAATGATATGATGTTAATGTAAAAATAAAGCTCCCATGTCTCATGTGGAACCTACGGGAGACGCTCGATCACTTCCTTCCCTTCACCCCTTAAACCGGCAATGGACGACTCCTACGGTCAAGATTATTTTCCATACTACGCATGCTGCAACAAAGGTTTCTCTCCTTAAACACCTTTTAAAAGGGATAGGCATAAAGTATAACTAACGCATTTTCGTTGAATCGATATTTCATCACACTCCACGATCTAGGTATAAGAACGTCGACATCTCTTCCTAAGGATCCATTTTCATGGCCGGTGAAACAATACAGATGATTGGAAGTCAGGACCATCAACACGCCCACATTGAATCCATATGGGACCTATCTAAATTAATGCCCGTAGAAATGCTGGTGGGGGAGCGTCGGCAAACTTTTGCGAGTGAGGAAGGTGGTTGCATGTTACTGGAAACCACAAATCCAAAAGGGACCAAAACCCTGAAGATAGTTTTCGTCTTTAGTCACGACTTTTGACGACTGTTCTCGTTGGAAAGGCATTGAATGTTTATGTAAGAGTAAAGCTCCCATACCCCATATGGAACGTAAGGGAGGCGCTCATTTCCATCCCTTCACCCCTAGAGCCAGCAATGGACGAACCCCAATGTCCTGGCCTTTTGGTCTACTGCATCACAGGACTTGCAGCTTACTTTCCAGCAGTGTGCTCGATAGTTAGCATGCTTGGTGACATAAGCACTTCTGTGCAATCAACTCGTCCAGGATCGTTTATACCAAATGATCCATGACCAAACACGTTACGGATTATTGTAATTGTAATATTGTAATCGAATATTTATATAGCACCGCTCAGAAATCAGCAGCGCTCTCGACCGGCTTCAGTGCCTGCGTCAGGGACCAGGAAAGTCTTAAAGCGTCTACGGAACTGGGAAGGTGAGATGGCTAGTAACTCAAGGCGAAGAGACTGGGGAAAGGAGTTCCAAGCTGATAGGCCAACACGGGCAAAGCAAAGTCCTGCCATTTACATGTGCATATACTGTGCAGAGTAACTGCTGCACAACTTCCTATAAAAACTCGACTTCTTCGTGTCCCTACTCGACAACAGCTTTTCTCAGCCATTCCCAATCAACAAGAGACTTTCCATCAGTTTCCAAACCCTATAACTACACGCGAATTTGACAGAACAAAACTGTTAAAGCTTTGGGTCACCAGTGTTGGATCAACTCTCTGGCTCAGGATTTTCGAGTGGGGAAACCCTCCCTGACCCGACCATCTTAATAAAGAATATTCTTCCACCGATAAAGAATATTCTCCTTCGTCTTCTTAGAGGTAGCACACAATGTGCAAATATGATTTATTCCCATAGGCTTTTTCCAGCTGTAGTACCCCAGTGCCAATAACCACACACACTAAAGAAGTTACTGATGATAGTTAATAATAGTACCAGTACAACATGCACAAGTAAACTGCTGTTTAATCGATCCAAACCAAAACGTATAAGAAAATCAGTCATTGTTTGCAAACCATTATCTCTAACAAATGAATGGAACAGCGCTTTCCCAAATAAACCGCATGATTTTCAGCCAACAGCATTTACACCTACGACAGCGAAATGTTACATTTAAGAAAGCGACCGTTTAAAGAAAAGAACATCCAACAAAGACATCCTACAGGTCGGAATAATGCACAGATGTTCTAACGAGCAATGCAATTCCGGAGAGATTGCTTTGCGTTAATTTCAAACAATCCTTTGATGCGGTGATGCCCTCGAAAGCAGCCACCCATCCTGTCTGAAACAGTCCATAACTTCACTCATCACCGTCATCATCTTTATCTCCATCAGAATCTTCTTTGTCGGCGCCAGATCTCTTTCCCTTCTTCCTCTGTAGCAATAAAAGAATTGGTACCTCAGAATACAAGTATGTATGTAAGTATGTATGTATGTATGTATGAGAACTTGTTAAAGCGCCCCTTCAAGATTTCTACTCAGAGGCGATCCCGACTACAGCGCGGACACTGAATCGGAGTTTCACGCCGAAGCGCATGAGCAATTGCGAGTGAAGGACTTGCCCAGGGTCCCTACGGCGGCTTGAGGTGGATTCGAACCGCAACCCTCCGGCTGCAAGGCACCGAACATACCCCTAAACCACCACGCCCCATGTAGTAAAGTTCTGCATGGGCAAAAAAGCCTGTACATCGTCAGTATATAATTGGCCAGTCACCAAATGTTTTGTGCACAGAGAGAGGGAATATCTGCAATATATACAAGAGTGCGCCGAGCACGGATCTCTGGGGGACGCCAAATTTAACAGACAAAATTATTCTGTGTTGTGAGAGGCAAATGCTTTTCTTGAAGATATGCTATACATGCATGAACCTGTGAGAACATGTAAAACTGTAATTGTAATTAGTAACTTCTATTGCTCCGGTGTCTAATGCACAAGGCATCAACCGATGGCTCACCAAAACCAAGCCGCAATCAGGTCAAATTGCTTATCTGTCTCTTATGGACTGATCCAGACGATCAGTCCATAAGAGACAGATAAGCAATTTGAAAGAGGTAAGTTTTCAGCCAATAACGAAACGACACAAGCGACTGAGCAAGCGTACAGACACAGGAAGAGAGTTCCAAAACCAGCAACTGAAAAGCTAGTTTGCCAAGAACAGTTCTTGTAACAAGACTCATTAATAGTGAGTGATCGCTACTGAATGGCCACTGCTGTGAGCGGCGCTATATAAATAAATACATACATACAATACAATAAATGAATGAGTGTAAAAAGTGTTTTACCGGTGGTCCACCACGTCTATCTCTTCCTCCTCCGTGCCTCTTCTTCTTCCAGTCGTTGCTCGACGCCTGTCTGTCTCGTTTTGCCCTGTAAATCCCGGCCCAGTGATCGAGTTCCTCGTCGCCTACGAGAAAATCACAACCGAAGTCAATAAACAGCTTATAACAAATCGCGTTTCCTAGTTTGCACTTGAAACTGCAAACCACTTGCAATGCTACAAATCTACAAAATTATTACAAATCTAAGATGAGCTTCCCATGTTTGACAACCTGACTCAGAAATGCTTCCTTGCCAGGATGCTATACAAATAAACTATGTTTTCCCCAGATCTGGCTATTTAAACCCTTCATTTTTCCCTACGACTAGCCCTAGCTCTTCTTCCTCTATGTCCCCTGATGTACAATAAAGCCTCTCATTCAATTCTTTGGTTGTATATATAAATTTCTGTTTATTTGTTTGAATGTATTAATCTTGCCATGTACAGTGCTGTGTGTTTGCTAGTGCTTCTCAATAAAGGATATACTTACTTACTTACAAATCTACAAAGACAACGAGAGGTCAGAATAACATGCAGATGTCTAACGAGCAATGCTATTTCTGAGAGGATTGCTTTGCGATAATTTCAAACAATCCTTTGATGTGGTCATGTCATCCAAAGCAGACACCCATCCAAAGCAGAAACAGTACACAAATTCATTCATCATCATCTTGTCCCATAACAAACCATGTGCTGGGAATTAAAGGCATTATCTTAACAGAAGTTATCTTAACAAAAGTCATCGTTACCTTCAAGCACACGACACTCCACTTCTCCCTCGCCGATCTTAACCTTGCCATCGTTTTCCTCCTTTGCCTTCTCAAGAGCAGACTTCGCTTCGTCCTTGTCACTAAATCGAACACGACCCTAAATGAAAAACAAAACAATGGATGATGATTTGCCGTTTTATTATTATTATTATTATTAATAGTTATTTATTAATATTAATTATTTATTATTATTAATTATTCATTATTATTATTATGATTATTATGCATTTATAAAGCACCACTATCTAATGACCATACATCAATTGATGGCACTGAGCAATTGTGAGTGAAGGACTTGCTCAAAGGTCCCTACACAGTAACCGCATTAGAAGACAAGTGCACTACCCAAAAAGTGGCACTTAATAAATGTACAAACCTGAAAATGCACAGTCTACACCCCGGAAAATTGCAATATACTTTGGCATGTCATTCATGATTAACATAACAAAACTGAATTCAGCAGAAGGAACTCGCAAATAAAATTTATGTATCTCAACGCCGACATAGGCTGTGCAGGGGCCAGCTAATCATTGGCACTTTACCAAATCCGAAATTTTGAATAAGTCCCACTCTGTAGAAAGAAATCTGAAACCTAATTGTCCTGACGAGTAACAAACCTTTCCATCTCCGCGTTCGAAGTCAATCCACTCGACGGAACCGAACTTCTGGAAGAACGCTTTGATGTCTTCGCGCTTTGTGTCCTTGGCAATGCCCTCGACAACAAGAACCGCTCCATACGTTATCCTCTCTTTCGCCTTCTGCAGCACAAAACACAAAACAAATCATCAGTCACAGAATTATACGCATTAATAATCAATTAAAGTAATTAAAGCTATAGAGAATCTATACACGATTGTAAACATGATGCATCTAAGTCATCCTGTCTTGAAAGAATAAACGACAAATGATTGACTGATTGAATATTGAATATGGTTATACTGTACCAAATGGATGAATAATCTATGGGGCAATTTACTGACCTCTCTTTCTTCCTTGTCTTTTTCCTGCTTCAACCTGCAATGACAAAAACCCTTATGCAGCCATAAGCACTCGTTAAAAGTACATCGTCCACACAGCAACAATGAACAGAAAAATAAACAGAATATGAGAAGACTTTTTGCTACACATAAGATCATTAGAACATTTTCCAGAAGAAAATAGTATAAACACAAGGACAATTACAATTATGAGAACTACTCACCATTAAGCACCACTATCTAACGAATATTCGAATATATACAGGGAGAGACAGACATATGCAGACAGCGACAGACATAGATAGACACACACAGATAAACATAGAGATACAGACACACAGAGATATACACAGAGACAGACAGACACACAGGGATATAGAGAGAAAAACATAGATAAACAGACAGACAGACAGACATACAGAGAGACAGACACACAGGGATATTCAGAGAGACAGACACAGGCAGATGCACATCGATATACAGAGACAGACAGACAGAGATATAGAGAGACAGACACAGAGATATGCAGACAAAGACAAACAGCCTAACATTGCCTTCTGTCCATTGATCTGATACACCATTGGCCAATGCCTCTTGCGTTAGACACCGGCACCACAGAAGTTGCTCATTAGAATAACAACGTGATGCTTACTCATCAGACTTCTTTACTTTCTCCTCTACTTTCTGTTTTCTGTCTGCACTCTTCTTCTTAAAGTAATCGTCTCTGCAAAATATAAGTTATTAATTTTTAAGAAATTGTAATAGAAAATGCAACATATAGCATTCATGCTATTGTTATTATTATCATCATTATTATAATTTCTATGGTAACTCTAACAGAACATTTATACAGTCATATTGGTATTCTATATTGTATATTGTATTGTATCTAAAGATTTATAAACCGCCTCTCTCAGAATAACTATTCAGAAGCGCTCTCAGATGAAAACCCCGGGGAAAGAGAAATGATGTTTATATGGAGTGTTAAGGAGAAAACAAGGTCTGACCAAGGAAAAAGTGGATGGACGAAATACCAGGCAATGGAATGAATTTGGCAGAACTGAGAATTGCGACGGCGGACAGAATAAAATGGACTGAATTGATCATGCACTATGCACAATAGTTCAAGGAACTGACAGCACAAGGTAACAAGGTAATCTATAGAAAATTCACCATATAGCGTTTATGCTATTGTTATTAGTATCGTCATTATTTTGATTTCTATTGAAACTCTAATAGAACATTTATATTTATATTCATTGGTATTCTATGTCAGTGCTACTCAAACTGTTGTACGCACCCGGTGCTGGGCCACAAGTGACTGGTACCCAGGCCATGTTATGATAACTAGAATTTTACAATTCTGACTGTACTGAAATAAAATACAGAACTCTATGCACTATACACAATATTTTACGTTAACTTAAAACAATGTTATTTAATAATACATAAAACCGTGTTCAATGACAATTGGGGTCACTCAGAAAATTATAAACAGGTTGATATAATAATTATGATTTTCTGTTTAAAAAAGTCGATTCTGCTCACTTGAAAAGGTGAACCATTTCAGCGTCGTTATACTTGATGTCCGGTGTCTCGACAAACTTCTTAGCACCTTCATCGCTTCTGAAGATCACGAAACAGGAACCCTACGAGAAAGCATACGACTCATTAGCATTTGACTTATGTGGGCAATCAGCATACAGGTAATTAGCATGTGGCTCATTAGCATTCAAATTATGTGGGTAATTAGCATACAGATAATTAGCAAGTCTGCTCATTAGCTTATGTCCTCTTTCTCATTAAACTTATGCGGGCCTTTATCGCTACAGAAGATTAGAAACAGGAACCCTACGAGAAAGCATATGGCTCATTAGCATTCAACTTATGTGGGTAATTAGCATACAGGTAATTAGCAAGTCACTCATTAAAATATGGTTTAGTAGCATGTGGCTAATTAGCATTCGGTAATTAGCATATGGCTAATTAGTGTTCGAAAAATATAAAATCACACAAAACAAGAAGAAATTACACTAATTATCTTTGCATTCGTGAATAAATACTCCATTTTTTCGTTCAGTATGTATACCAAAATATATGCTAATAAACTCAGCAGTACTGAAATCCAGAAGGATGTGGAGAGAGAAAGTGGGGATGGGTCACATACCAGGTACTGAGATGGGATTCTCTACATGGAGGGAAATGGAGAACGAGTGGAAGACCTAGATGGATGATGCTGGACTGGATTATGAATACAGGAAAGTGAATGAGGAGGAAGTCCAAGATCGAGAGAAGTGATGCCATTGGATGTTTGAACCTGTCCAAAGGAAGAGAACTCAAAGAAGAGAAGACCAAACTGAAATTGGGATTGTTAACACTTTAGCGACATGCTTCTTCGGTTTCCCAGTCACTTTTAGACACTCTCATCATTAAAGTGTCAAACAGAATAGAAAATTAATTAGAACCAGTGGTAAAGTGGTTTGGGTGAGCAGTGGGAACTCTGAAGAAGAGCTTTATTGGAACGCATGCGTTACCAAGGTTCCATTACATGGCAAGCAGTGGGAACAGAAGCAACAAATTTAGAGAGCAGTGAGAACGCCGTTCCAACCCACTTTAAGCGCTGATTAGAGCGTGTCATTGAAATAAAATTAGGATTAGCAAACAACTGTTTGGAAAGAGAAATTAGAAACCAATTAATCATTTACCTTGAAATGTTTCCTATAGTCTTTTCGCATATAAATGTTGTCCGTCTCGCCAAACTTCTTAAAGAATTCTTTCACCTGATCGAGAGTCACATCGAGAGGAAAACCTTTCTGAAGACAGAAAATAAAACCATATAAATAGTCAACAACGAAACTTCAAACAGCAAAAAGAAGCCCCTAAAAATAACTTAAAACTAGGACTGGGCATTTAATGCGTTATTAATGCGATTAATGCGTTAATTAACGCGATTAAATTTTTTAACGCAGTTAATGCTTTTGTCACTCAATTATATTTAATAAATGTGCTAAAAACAATTCTTTATAAAAGCGCTATTACAAAGTAAAAACCCTAAGTTTAAACTTTACAGTAAAAACTAAAAAGTAAAAATAAGTAGTAAAAGCATGTTTGCTTTTCGTTTATTGACTGCAAACATTTATATAGCGCATATTCAATGTAACTACTTAGAGTTGGTAGAGTAGTTGTACTTGTTATCTATTATAACATGCAATTAAAAATTAATCGCGTTATTAAAAATTTTAATCGTGCGATTAATTTTGATTAATATTTTTAATCGTTGCCCACCCTACTTAAAACCTATCATTATTAGAAAATAAAATCTGGAAAATATAGGGTCAAGCCAGCTTTTCTTGGCTCCTGTTGCAGAGTACTTGCTGATTCATGACTGTAACAGTTATAGTCATGTTGTTGTACAGTAGTAGTTGCTTTTACAATAAACAATTCACACATGAAAATATGACAATGTTACGAAATAAGTTGTTGATCTGAGGCAGAAAGAACTCGTACGGCATAAACGCTCCTTGCGCTCAGTTCTTCTTTCGTCAGGTTTAGAAGCGGACGATCCGGAGATCGACGAATCTTCATCTTGTCTTCACTGACCTAAATAAAGATAAAGGAGAAAATTTGCATAATAATAACAAACTACGATTAGATTATCTGATTAGGCTATTCAAAGGGCCAATAGTCCAATCAAACTATAGAAGTCATAAGGTTAGATTAGGATTTTGAAGGGTGAATAATCAAACTATAAAGGTCATCGCTTTGGTCTGGCGGTCCTTGCTGGGACCCTGCCTACAGCAAATGCTCCCCGGCGCTCTACTGAGCCAAGGCGGTGCATGCTCTCCCTTTTGCCCGCTAGGAACAAAAAGATCAAGCCAGTTGTCAGCCCCTCCCTCTGGAACGGGCTCCCTTTGATGAGCTCGCATACAAGAACGGCTGAATTTTTCTATATTGCCTCAAAACTGTCTTTTTCAGCCGTGCTGGGGCCGGGAGCACTGCTGAGTAGAAACCTTGAAGGGGCGCTATATAAGACTAAAAAGAATGATGAAATTAGATCAGAATATCTGGATGCCAATAAGTGATTTATGAGAAATAAACATAATATATTAAATACGTATTGCAAATACTTACCTCCATAAGGTCAGACTTCTTGAGTGCTTCCGCGATCACAGCCGCATCCTTTGACAACTTCTCCAGACGGTTGAACTTCAACATCGTTTCCAAAGGAATCCCTGGTGACCCGTTAAGGCTTCATAACTCACTGCACATCAGAAATATTACGCAATGGGACACAACATCCCAGAACCTGGATTGCTCCAGCGCTCGCTTTGTAACGTGGAGAGTATGGGTTCGATCCTCCTCCTCTGAGACGGTTACTGTGTAGGGACCTAGAGTAAGTCCTTCACTCACAATTACTCGGCGCCATCAACTAATGCTTCGTCATTAGACAGTGGCGCTTAATAATTGAAGATGTCATGAAGGCCTTGTTCAAAGAGCTACATAATACCTGTCTCAGTGAAGAAGGCTCGAATCCTTACTCGCCACATTACAAGTATTATTGTGTTTATGTAATTAGATTGCTTTTGTGTATTACGCTTGCTAAGTGCAGTTGCTAGTGCTTTTCAATAAAGAATACTACTTACTTATTTACTCTCACAAATAGGCTACCATTCCCACAACTGTTTCAAGTGACGTCACAGTGAAAAATCATAGTCTGTTAGAGAAGCCTGGTGGAAATTCAACAAATCAAGGATACCAGAAGTCACCCTATGATGGGTAAGGTAAGCAAGTTGACACAGATAAGTCTTCAGAATTTAAGACCTTAATGAATTCAAACTGACAGTGTATTAACCCTCTCGCCCGAGAAACCGATATAACGGTCTCACCCAAGACATGGGAGCGCCAGGTTATGAAAGTATTGCGATGGGAATTGGGGCAAAAGGGTTAAAAACTCATCAACAAGTCTTCATAATTTAAGACCTTCCTTAATGAATTTAAACTGACAGTGAATTAAACACTTCTAAGTTTTGAAACTTGATTCAAATTTGCCCAGCAAACTCGGTAATCTCACCGGATAAAGACTCGGCAGACTATCATTTTATAATTAAACAATTATTGTGTACATTCCACATTAACCCTTTAACGACGAGCTGCATTGGTTTCCCGTGCATTTTGGTACACGCTCGTCGTTAAAGGGTTAAAATAGACACTTCCCACACAGTCTCAAAGTACACGAATATCTGAAAAGGATACAGCCGTCATCTTTCTTCACCTCTTCCTTGAGGAATCTGTCTCGGCCGAGGTTGATGTCGCCAAAGTAGTACTGAAATGAAATCAACAAAGACACAAATCAACAGACATTGTGTAAAAGCATTTACACAGTCGTGGTTTACGCACCACTCCACCTAATGCGAAATGTGTTTCGTCCACTACGGCTAATGACTTCAGCACCTAGGGGTGGTACTGTGCTCAGGAGATCCCTGCGTATATAACAGGATTTCTAGTTATAATGTTACTGCGTTAAACATCACAAATTAAATGAATTCTTGGTATAATAGTATCTGATTAATGATTCTGATAACAATCATCATCAATATTAATATCTCTATGAATAATTATAATAAGAACAGCTAATAATAACAATCTCAATGCCGGAACTTGATGAGGTCTAGCCAACCCAGACATTTTATTTCTCCAGAATGCTTTTAACTCCCGAAGGATCATGCGTACCTACGGTACCTCGAGTGTAAAGAAATATAAAAGTATAATAATAATAAGTATTATTATTATAACTATCTTTTCTCTGTCAATGCATTCGCCTTGCATCTGATTGTTTTGTACTAATATTTCATAAATTACTATAACTTATTAATAATTAATACTAAGTTGATGCGCTATTCTGGCAAAGCAGGCAACATAACACAGATAAACGGGGCGCGGTTTGGCAGGTAATGGTGTTTTTTCATGTTCATTTTTGCATCCAGTTCGAATCCAAATCAAAACAGGTGGGAAAATAAGTCCTTACATCAATCATGCGCTTCGGCGTGAAACTCGATTCAGTGTCCGCGCTGTAGTCGGGAATCTGAGTAGAAATCTTGAAGGGGCGCTATAACAAGTGCTCATACATACATACATACATACATAAACAACAAACTTTGGCAGGTAATTCACAGGTAACAGCTTAGACAGGTACCTTACCTCAATCTGATCGATGATTTTACCCTCTAACTCTTTGTCGGGAATCACTTCAGCTGTCTGCATCACCACAGCAGGTGCCGTCTGTTCAACTGTTTCATCAGCCATCTTTGCGATTTCTTAACTGTCACAGCAATTGCAGAAAAAAGTCAAACCGAATAAAATCACAAACATAACAAATATCAAAATGACTGCGGTTCATCAACAAATGACAGTGGACCACAAAGTTAACAAGGCCAAGAAAACGGGGTCAGCCCGAATCCCCAAAACGAAAACGCTGAAAACAGACAAAAGCCCGATTTCCCGAAAACATTTTTCTAGAAAGCGGCCGAGCTATTAAAACTTAAATTGTAAACATGACAAAGACATCACCACAACAGGCAAGCATTTAGTCTGTTCGTAAACTGTTTCATATTTTTTGGCATGCAGTACGATCTTTTCAATTTCTTAACTGTCACAGCAATTGCACGCCTACAATTTAGTCACACGCTGAACTAAATGCTTGCCCGATATCCTGCCTATTCAAATGTTTATTTTTTATTATATTCATTCGGGTCGGACTTAGAAAATCAGTTTCGGGGATCCGGACGAAATGCCTTTCGGGATTCGGGTTTCGGGGATTCGGCCCGCACCCAAGAAAACTAAGAATGCTGCAAGTTCAAAACCTGCGGCGTGGTTTACACGTGGTCATCTTTACGAAGGATGATAACACCGCCAAAAATTTTATAACAACAGAACAAATCAGACTAGTTCTTCTCTGACTTCGTTTAAATCACCTTCTAGTTGAAGACCTGAATATCACGGCCCTTGAGAAAATTTCATACGTGTAACACTCGATGGTTTAAAATATTGCGCGAGGTGCATAGGGTCTATAACCACAGGCAAAACGTGATTTTCATCAAACGACTAGAATATCGAACTAGTGAAATCACACTTACATTCAACTGAATGCAATACGCGAGTATTATATTTCTTTTGTAGTGGAACCCCTTTAAGTGATTTAGAAGAAAGATTGATGCAATAATTAAATAAAATCCCGCAAAAGCGTCAACCCATGTGCTATGGCTGGCTTCCGATTTATACATCTATGGTTCTCGCAGGTTTTTCGCTAAAGTCGCCGGTACATGACTGATGTCGCGCCTTTATTATTGCATGCACAACTTTGCAAGAATTCAGCTACTAAATACAGGATTCTAAGATATTTAATTTAATTTTTTAATGTGCACTATTTTCTTTGTCAAACATTTACCAGGTTGCGTACATTTTCACCAATTATAAAGCATAATGAATGGGATTAATCTGGAAGGGGCGCTATAACAAGTGTTCAAATACAATACAATACAATAATGAGATAAGCGGTAATCATATGCATTGAATACGTACTCATTCATTTGCGCTTTAATAGGTGTGGTATTTTGGTTCTTAAATGGTAACCTATAATATAGATATACATACATACATATTACGCGGCGGCTTGAGGTGGATTCGAACCCGCAACCCTCCGGCTGCAAGGCACCGAACATACCACCTACACCACCGTGCCCGGCCATGAATATGTAAATTATCTTAGAATGTTATAGAACTGACTCTGTGATGATTGGACTTTATATTTAGAATTGGACATTTAGACCAATCGGAATGTATAGGACGAGTCCATTTTCATACAAATGTATGTTTTTTATTGAGCGGTTGAGAATAAAACAGTCGCTCACAAGTTGTAGTTGATTATAAGACTGATAAGTGAAATAAGCTCTCAAACGTGGTAAGGCTTACACTAAGTAAAAAAAGAGAAGATTTACGGATAAAGCTTAAATACGCGATTAGCCTATATTCTTGGGGCGTGAAAGTTTATTAAGTTAGTTGTTAGGCCTATATTTTATTCAACATTGAGTTTTCACTCTGACACTGATGCTTTCAGGTGTTATTATCAGTGCTTTTTTCAGCCGGAGCGGTCCGGAACGGCGTTCCGGGACCTTTTTTCAACTATTAAAAATAATTTAGCTAATTTTAATTTTTACTAAAAAAATATTTAAAATTAATTAACTACTTTAATTTAATTTAAGTGCTTTCAGTGTTTATTGATATTGATATAGGCTAGGCCCTATATGAAATAGAAATATTTGCATAAAATCGAGGGGTTTAAGCCAGAAGGGAGTAACTAGGTTTTTTGACATTTCGAGATAAACGAAGAAAACGGAAATTTTGTTACAGTATTTTTTTTTGAAAATTTTTCAGCATTTTTTTATTTAAACAATGAAAATTATTTCTAGCTAAATGCTGAGCAATAAGACTCCTTTTCAAAATGCATTAAAGTATGCATTGTATTGTTTACACATAACGTGACAATTTGGTGAATTTTGTCAAAGTTTGACAAGATGCAACCTTCTGGCAAGAGAAAACTTTTTATGATGAAAACATCATAAATTCTGTGTAATTTGCAAGATAACCACCAACAAAAACTATCTGAAGAAACACTGAGTCATACTGCACAATCTAGCACAAATTATTAATAATTATGGGCCAAGATAATAATTTTTTTTGGAAGATACAATATTCTGGTGTAAAATCATAAAACGCACCCTTACAAAATGGTATAAACAACTAATAACTTTAGAATAACATAGATGATATTACGCTCTCCAATTTCTACGCAAGTAAGTAAGTGGTTTAAGTTGTTTGAAGAGTAAAGTAAGTAAAATAAGCATTTTTTCACGCTAATTTTAATTGCCTAAAAATAATTCATTTGTGCCATAGAGACGTATCTAAGCAATGCATGGGTTTCACGTACTGCCAGATGGATGTCTTCTTCAAGATGCAACCCTTCTGGCATGAAAACTGCTATTTTTACATCCTTATGGCATAAATGTGACCCATAATTTGGGTTGTATCTTCAAACCAACTCTCTTAAATGAAGCCTTATAGCTACGGCCTTCTGGCAGTACCTGCTTTGTAGTCAGTTGATTCAATTTCTGTGAACATGTCCATTTTACAAAAAATCGTAGATACGACCTTCTGGCTTAAACCCCTCGAAATATGCCCCTAGCTATAACTGTTCTGAATTTTTTAGTTCCGGAACCTTTTTCTCTAGAAAAAAAGCACTGGTTATTATAATAATAGAATCTTTCTTTAATTAGCCTATAGGCACCTGACAAACGCACTGCGCTGTACATTTACATGTTATGCAATTGAAATCTTAACTACTAACAGAACAGACATTACAATACACGGCGCTATATTAGCAGCCTACAAAGCATGTCCGCCTTACGGTCTCGAATTCGGTACCTCTCGCTCTCTATGCCAGTGTGTTATCCAATGCGCTATCGGGCAGTCCAAATCCTGGATAAAGGAGGAGGGCTTTACTCTGCGCTTCAAGGGACTATCATTGCATCGGAAGATATTAAAGGCATAATTATTATAATGGAATTCATAAGCTTAGAATCTTTTTACCTGAGGTAGAAATTATATTTATATTGACCTGTTAGTCAAAAGATTCCACCTTCTGGCAATGTTTGCATTCAGGATCCTTAATAAGATCCTCGTTAAGTAAGAATGTAAGTAAGTAAACGTATTTGTTTGTTTCTTTATTTATCCAAGTGCATAATCGCACTTTGGTTCACATGAAAATAAGCATATCAAACAATAGAATGCGACATTATTATTATTATTATGTCAATTATGTAATCACGTTTCGTGACATATGATAACATTTTTGTAACGGCGTAACAAAGACACGAGGCATTGCGCGTTTTTTTAATATTATTCAGCGGCAGATGACGCTAAAGTTTGTGTCGTGCACGTGTCCTCATGATAATCTATACTCGTTGATTGAACTCAGGTATTGTCTATAGCTGAACTTGCTGCGCTCCGAGTAAATCGAGTACTGCATGTGGCTAATTGATATTTGCTTCGTGTTCCTGTGACCATCTAAAATAATTCGAGTGTACTACCAGCGGATATTGAACACACCTACCTATAATTAGACTATAATTAGAAAACAGGAAATTCCCGACGTCATGGGATTTCCTTGCGTAAACTATCGTTGTTAAAGTTTTCATGTAATTTTATTGCGAAAAGAAAAATAAATATTTTCGACGTTAGCGAATTAATTTATTCACGGAAAAAATGCTGCTATTAATCACGCACTTCAAATTTCTTGGTTCGTTGAAACTTTTGCGATAATGCGTGTTTGTGCAATAGTGCGTGTCAATTGCATAACATGTAAATGTTATAAACACATACAGTAATTTGGTTAATGTGATCGTCTTGAATGGAGAAATTAATTATTATTATTACATTTCTGTCACGCCGTTGTCTAATGCACTTGCAATCAGTGGGTTTATCACCACAATCCATTCGAAATGGCACTCAACTCAAGACTTCGAGAACTAACCATGTAGACCTACAACTTCAGCCCTAGCTTCTTATTTATTCATGTTTCCTCCTGTTTCTGGTAGTTTATGCTCATTTTTTCAAAGTTATATTTTGGTGCGTGTAAACTATGCATGTTAACATTTTAATTAATTTTTTACACTGAAACGATATGAAAAGTACGGAGTCCCTTAAGCTAGCCTCGAGGCAGCCATGGGTATGAAGTGTTAGCGACTTCATTTTCTTAGCCTTGGCATATGATGTCTCGTGGCCAGTCCTCTCCCTCGCCGTCTCATCTTCCCACCGACAGCGTACCGTCAGTGTACTCATCATAACTGAGTAACTATACACGTACTCGGTTCAATACAAACACCCACCTACACTCGTTCCTTACTTTCTCTGCAACAGGTAACCGCATCTGACCGGTTTTACGGTGCGCCACTCCCGCGCCATGTCGCGGCGTCCAGATCGAAAGAAACACGGCAAGGAGAACTCTGCGAGCGCTAGCAGCAAAGACGAGTCCGATGCCGCAACTTTGCGGTCTTCGGACATGGACATGCACTTTCGCTCGCTGCAGTCGGGGCGATCTGCAGACCCGCACGCGTCTCTTCTTCAGTTGAAGGAGAACTCGGCCGCTTTGCAGCTTCTTTCTGAGACGGGCAACAGTGAAATGAAGCAGGCAGATTGCAAGTCGAGCATACTGGAGTCACTGGAGTCGTTGGAAGGAAAGATAAACGCCCTGCTGCAGAAGTCTGGGATGTCGGATTCGCCAGATAAAGAAAGTGGGTTCATTTGAATGGATTCTGTGTGTAAGAATAAGAACGTAGTAGTTGTTGTATTGAATACTATTGATGCTGATGATTATGATGATGATGATGATGATAGTAGTATTTGTGGTAGTTATTATACTAAGAATAATAATAAGTTGGGACTGTTGAATTCGTTGGATAAAGAAGTAGATTCAGTTGAATTGTATTCTGTGTGTAATAACGATAATAGTAACAGTGATAAAAATGATTATTTTATTGATGATAATGATGATAAAAATCAGTGGCCCTTCAACTGGGAAACTTCCTGTCTGTCTTAGACACAATCAATTAGTGAGAACTTATGTAGCGCTCATTCAAAATCCCTACTTGTAGGCGTTCCTGATCCAGGCCAAACGACACTGTGTGCTAACAAAGATCATTAGCGTCGCCCTCCTCCTTCATCCAGGCTTTCGACTGGCACTGTCAGAGTACGAGCAGTGGTGGAGTTGGATGTGTAAGAGACTGCAATGCTTGATACTTGCGCATATTCAAGTTTAAACCGAGTCGGTAAAGAGGTGTGTAAGTTATCTATAGTTTAGCAACAAGTAAACATTATCTATCTGCGCAGGTGTGGAGTTGCATGCTGAGATGAAGAAACTTCTTCAGGCGACCATGAAGCAAAAGGACGATTTCAACCACCGATTTTATGAAACTGTTCGACGACAGAAGGACTTGCTTCAGAGGTTGGACGCGATGGCGAAGACGGGAAGTCTCGGTCAACCGATCGCTTCAGGTGACTATTTATTCATGTGAGACACGTTGGCCAGAAATTAGTGTGTTATAGCTCATTGGTTCATAGACAATACTTTGAGTCCTAGGTCCTATGATAGTTCTATATGGATCCCACCATCATCCCTGATTAACCTCTGCTCTCATACCATTTCCTATAGGTCCTAGGTTTTGCATTCCATTTCTTATAGGTCCTAGATCTTGCATTCTATTTGTAATAGGTCAGAGGTCTTACGGGTTCAAGCCAACTACCATATAGTGGCTAATGTGTAGGATTTTGAGTAAGTCTTTCACTCACAATAATATTGCTCTGTGCCATTGATTTCCGTTTGGTTATCATTAGACAGTGGCGCTTTCTGAATGTGTAAAAATAATATTTATTTATGCTGTTCATTTAGTTTTGTTTTAGTCGTGCATTAGTTTAAATTGATATTGTGGCTGTTGAGCCAATCTGATTCCAGCAGTTTTGCAAGTTCAGCGACGATTTTTGACAAATGGATCATCTCATTATTTGTAACTGTAATTTTCCATTTTTTATCGGGACATTGTCGCAGATTTGTATGTGTAATCAAACTCTTGTGACAGTAATCACATGCCGTAATAGCCGTAACTGCATGTTCGTAATAATTGCACATCTGTTACTGACCCTTTGCACGCACCTCTATTAGGCAGCATCGTGCTTTTTCTATTGTTGCCCCTAAGGTCTTGGTTAATTGACTAGGAACTTGCCTCTTGCACTCATTATTGCCTAAGGTTTTTACTTGTACCTTCTCATTTAATACTTACTCTGCCTTTAATTACTAATTATTACTTCGATGTATTATAACAATGTTTCCTGACAATGTGTATGTCTCATTGTACATTTACAAGTGGAGTAATAAAGAATATAAGTACTTACTTACTTACCTATTATTCCCATATTTAGACTGTCCTTTTCAGCCAGGGCTGGGTCAGGAGCACTCCAGAGTAGTTACCTTGAAGGGGTGCTATATAAGTCCATGCAATTAATGAATGAATGTAATCATGTCAACACTAATCACGTGCTTTGCAACCATAATAGCAAAATTATAATTGTGATCACACTTTTGTAAATATAACGGCACCAGGGTTGCCACGGATCCTGGAAAACCTGGAAAGTCATAGAATTTGAAAATAGCTATGTCATGGAAAGTCGTAGAAAAATCATTAATAGGCATATTTCTAATCATATTTTTTTCCAATCACTTGCTCTGCTACTAGACAGTGTCGGGCTTTCTCGATAGTTGGTCCTTCTTTTTGGAATAGCCTCCCCTCAGACCTTCATCTCTCCCGCGAGACCTCTCTGAATCTTTCTATAGACTACTTAAGACCTTCCTCTTTGACCGGGCCTGGGTCGGGAGCGCCTCTGAGTAGTTATCTTGAAGGGGCACTATATAAGTTCGATAGATAGATATATTTAAATTTTGATAAATATTTAATCGATAAAACAATTAGAAAGTAGCATCTTTTTCGTCTAAAATAAGTCTTAAGAGTCGTGGAAAAAGGATTTTTGTTTTATTAACCCTTGTATTGCGTATAACTTAATGTTCTCAGCTGTGCTCTAATGATTTTCTCATTGTGATGTGTGCCTTTGTAGGAATCGACTCCACTGAAGTTCTCGCTGTCCAGTGTTCCCATGATCTTGAGACACGTGCCGATCTCGACGCTACGATCGTGTACGTAATAAGCGGACGTTACGAGTTCCGGCGTAAACTGTCACAATCGAGCGACGAGCTCATTAACGTTTATATACCAGACTCAGTGAACTTGGGAAGTCGAATGCTGCCCGGTCGGCAGAGCTTTCCGAACAATCTGCTTCAATCTTTGACATTTGATACCTCGGCGAATTCCCCGACTGTATCAATGACTCAAAGGCCTCGTACGACTGGTATGGGGTCTGAGCTGCGGGGGTCTGAGTTGGGGGCTGTGGGCGGTGGAAAGGAACTGGTGGGGTCGGAGAGGTCGTGTCCAGTTTGTGCCTTGGTTTTTCCCATGACTGAAACGCTTGATGTTTTTGAACGTCATGTGCAGAGGCACTTCTTGGAGGACTGATAACTTCTTACTGTACTTGTAAATTTATATAGCACCGTTTTAAGAGCAAAGTGAATCAGAGGCACAATGTAATGTATTAATGTAATGTCATCTGTAAGGTACTGGAATGAATTGTGGTTATTGAGATCGTAATTTTTAATACATTACCAAGAAACATAATTTCAATAGTAACTGTGATTATTAACAATAAACTTGATAATAATGTTTTAATGTTTATAGGCTTAATAGTGGAAGTTTTTGTATTGGAGTCTCTGCTGTGTGCGATTAGTGAACTGAGCAATGAGCATTGCAGACTTGGAAGCAGTTTTTTTACCTACTTTCCAAAATTAGCATTGATTAAATCATTGAACAGAATAACTGCTTCTGAAATTTTTGTGATGTAAAGGCTCGCAGTAAGAGTGATATAGGAGTGAGTGTCTTTGATGAATATGATAAAGTTTCGAACACTTTTCGTTTATTTGTAATGCTGAAACTATGTGATGCGATGGGTGATATCAAAACTGTAGATATTTATTCTTCAAGATGCAGGGATTTGTGGAGCGATTTATTTTAAACTGTTTTGGATCACTGGTTTTGTAGACTGTTAGATTAAATAGTAAACTTGATGTTCTTCACAAGGTACGACATTCAATAAATTCCTTGACATAGTTTAATTTGATTGTGTGTGTGACTGTATGATTTTTATAGTTTGCTCCATAACTATAATACACGGCGTTTATACCAGATAATCAACAACATAAACTTTTATGAAATTTCGTTGGTAAGGAAGCAGCAAGCTTATAGAATCGGGAACTCGACTTTTCCGATATATTGCCAAGGATGAAATTATCACTAAAACTCGCGGTAATCATCGTTATTAAACTGCCAATACCCAATTTATGAGACCGAATATTTCATCATTGTTTAGTCAAAATGTTCGGTTCAGAAACATAAACCAGTAATCTGTCGTCACAACCAGGCCAGTGAGATCACGATTTTTATATATAAGAGGTGATTTTATAAGAGGTGATTTTTATATATAAGAAACATATATATAAAGGTCGTTGGTCACAACTATAAGGGTGGACGTTTACATTAAGTTGGGAAGTTGCTAACGATATATTATGTTCTAATGCGTAGATAATAAGGGACGTAAAACGATCGATGAAAATCGATGAAAAACTTGGAATATGCAATAATTCAAGTAAAATGATTCAATTATAAAATAATTTTGACATCGGCACCGATTAACCGATTATTTCTGCCGATACCCGATTATACCGATTGTTCTAATAATCGGCCCCATTACGCGTATGGCCGTTTAATCGGTACAGCTCTAGTCTGAACCCAAGAATTCTATATTAGTAATAGCACAGTATAAATAATTATAATTATTTATACTGTGGTAATAGGTCCTTGGTCTGAACCTAAGCCTTCGTGTAATCAATGAATTTCCGTACTGTTATTATTAGGAATGATAGGGTCGTTTGGTGATTATTTGCAGGACTCGTGTTAAATTCAATTAAGCATTTATTTGGAGACGGTTTCTGCTGAAACTTTGAAAAATGCAATTTAGGAGCAACGCCCTGTTATCATGATGATTTCCTAATCAAGGCGCTATAAAACGTAGAGACCAAGCCGTACATCCTGATTAACTCATCGATATCTATATTTAGATATCGATGAGTATATGTAGATGTGGCCGTATGTGAGACTTCACTTAAGAAGTGTCTTAAGTTGGCGGAACAACTTCTCAATTTCCAGAAGGTGGAATTGTTAGAAATCTTTAATAGCTGGGACGAACAACTCGACTCTTCGATAAAGTGATAAAGTTACATCTTCAAGCAACTATGAATTTAGAAGAAAAAGGAACAGTAGGGCAGATTTAAGATTTAACTCTCAATCTGACTTAAGGCATAAACTTATAGTTTTTAATTTCATTTCTTTCATTATCCAATGTAAACAAGTTGCGGTATGTCAACTTAGTATTTTAATCAACGAAATCTAGAAATTCTTCAGTGCAAGCGTTATAGACTCATATGGACAGGGCTTCTCATTTAAGGCGATCGATCGATCGATCTCCTGGTCGATCGCCTAGCAAAGGTCTGGTGGATCGGTAAATCGATCGCGCAAACGCGATCGATTTACTCGTATTATTTTACTACCTAAACATTACTTTAATTTTTGCTTACTTGCGGCGGCTGTAAAATAATGCGTTCGGAAAGCGTTTCGTGACCTAATGACTGCTGAGTGATCGCTCCAATTTCGTGCAATAGGCTGTGATTGGTCATAACAACACGGTGGACAGTTGGACACCTCCCGCGTAACGTCATTTGTAAGTTCGTAAGTCGTAACGTCACTAATTTCGAAAATTATGGAAAGCAACAATGGCGGCGATGGGGCCGAAGTGGAATAATAATGTACAGTTTAGCACGTTGCTGTGATGGAAATTAGGTGACTCGTTCGATGGGGATGTAGTCGAGATAGCCAAGTAGGCAGTAGGCAGTAGCATGTTAAAACTTATTACAACTATGAATGATGCGGGACGGATGACAAGCAACGGCGCTTTGTTTTCGGTTGCTGGCCCTGGGACTGGAATGAGCGCCCTGTTGCGCTCCGCCTAGTGAATAGAGTTCACAGTCACACGGTCACATATTATACTTAATAACTTAACGACTGTCTTATTTAGCCGTGGCTGGACTAGGATCGCTTCTTAATTTGCAGTGGTTCTAACACTATATAATATGCAGCTATGCGTACACAAAATACGCGGTACACAAAAGCTCTCGAGGTCGATCGCGCACCGACTACGCAATCCAGCGCGATCGATTTTCCAATCGCCTTCTATTTTCAAATGAGAAGCTCTGCATATGGAATGGCTTTGAATGATAGGCCCTAGTACTGTCTCAGCAGGCACTGTCACGGCTTTTCGTAATCTCCAAACTTCTAACTCGAAAGCCCACGGGTAGGGCACCAGCCTATTCACGAGCGCTGCGTCTAGTCAGAGGGGTTGTTAAAAGAGTAGTCGAGGGAGGTCCGAGTCATTTAAAGAGGAAGCTAGGGAGAATGGGCTTTTTAAACGTTCCAGGTTAATTTGCAGTGGTTCTAACACAGCCTATACGTCTTCTGAACCACTTAAAACCCGTATTCATCAGTATTTATAATAATAATATCGTCCTAGTATCATCAGTGACGCAACGAACGTACCATACCTCGGATGACTCATTATGGGTAGAGCTGTTCCTCCCTTATTCATTATTCAGTTGCTGTAGACATGACGTTGATGTGAATATTATAATAAATATCGGGAGATTTTCTGCATTTAATTTAATAAAATCTTATTTATTCAGTTTGTCCGGCATCAGAGCCAAGAACGAACAACCATGGCTGACAGAAAAGCCGAGCTGGAGCGCAAGAAAGCCAAGTTAGAGCAGATGAGGGCGGAAAAGAAGAGAAAGATAGAGGTAGTATCGTATCGTATCGTATATATAGATTTATATAGCGCCTCTCTCAGAATAACTATTCAGAGGCGCTCTCATCACGAAAGCCCGGGGGGGGGAAACGTCGTTAAAGAACGAGAGACCAAGGAGGAAAAACCAGTCATTAGTTGAATAGCCAGTGTCACGCGTCGGCGCTATATAAATTTGTGGCTCCTTTTTTTCTGGTTCATTTTATGGAATTTATGTATTTTTAATTCTCTGCTTCAAACTGAAAGGTTTAATTTGACGTCGGACACTGCTAGTCGAGGCAGGTTTATTATATCTGTATAGATATGTTTAGTATATAAAATAATGTGCTTTAAAACGTCTATTTGCTTCTCAATTTTCTTTTCACTGCATCACCTGCTTTGCACTACTGTTACTCTTATGATTTATTTCGGTCATTGCCTTCAGAATTTCGTTCTTGTTGGTTTGTAATCTGTAGGGGTGGAGAGCGGGTTAAGGTTCTGATTTTTTCTGTGAACAAAATCTGCTTTCAGAGCAACTGTAGAAATTCATTTACTTACTTCAACACAACAATTTATATAGCGCCTCTTCAAGGGTTCTACTGATTTAGAGAAAAGTCTCAGTTGTGATAGAAGGAAGTAGAATGAGCGAGGGGATAAGCGAAGGAAGGATGGTAAGTCATTCCACGTTGTTGTAGAGAATGCTCGGCGCTGCTTAGTAGCAGTTTACTAGAAGAGGAGGAGGGCTGAGCGACTTGCGTAGGGTGTTTAGTTTGAGTTCTTTCATTACAGGAGTCGCAACAGGAAGTGACTGCATCCGGAAGCTCATCGAAGCCACCTCCGAAGGACCTGAGGAATGAGACGGAGGAACTTCTCAAGGAAATCGGAATTCCTTTCTCGTGTAAATTATGCATTTCTGTTACACTTGGTATGTTCGTAATGTATGTATGTATGAGCACTTGTTAAGCCCCTTCAAGATTTCTACTCAGAGGCGCTCCCGACTACAGTGGCGGAACAATCGGAGTTTCACGCCCCGAGCGCATGAGCAAGAGTGAAGGACTTGCCCAGGGTCCCTACGCAGCGGCTTGATTCAAACCTACAACCCTCCGGCTGCAAGGCACCGAACATACCCCTAGACCACCGCGCCCCACAATGAGTTGTAACATGTAGATTTCATGTGTAAATTTAATAAAATCTGGATTCTGGAGGACACAGAGAACGGGCAGGTGGCAGTGGTGATGGTTGTGGTCATGGTGGTGTTGTGGGTGGTGATGGTGGTTGTGTTTGTGGTGGTGGGTGTTGGAGGTGGTGATGGTGACTGTTGTGGTGGTGCTGGACATGGTCATGGGTGGTGGTGGTTGTGTTCGTTTTGTGGCGTGCATAGGTTGTGGTGTTGGTGGTGGTGTTGGAATTGGTCATGGTGGTGTTGGAGATGGCTGTGGTTGCGTTTATGGCCATCGTGTTTGAGGTCATGGTGATTGTGATGGTAGATCACAACCACCACCACCATCATGGTGGTTGTGATTGTGGTAGCATTGGAGGTTGTGGTCATCATAGTGGTACAATGGATAGTAGACATATGACTTTCGTTGTTGTTGTTTTCTGTGTCAGCTGATACTGGGCATGCGCAGCAGAAACCTGCGGCTGCCGTGGAAAGCAAACCAGCCGATAGTTCCATCAACCTACAGGAGTCTGTCTATGCGTAAGTACTCAAGGAATTGACACCCAATTCTTGGGGAATTGACTCCCCATCATTTGGAAGGGACACTTCATCCTATGTGTCTTGTACAGTTGTGTGCGTGCGGCGCCTGACTGTATGTGCTAGTCTGCACGCCGCCATCAAGGATCATATTTGTACTCCAGCTGACATACAAATTTGGAACTAAAAACATTAAAGTTATCCATTTCTTCCGGATAACATGAACATCATGTAAAGGACTCACTGTCAACCCAGACTGTATGTGGCAGCAACATTTCAGAATAAGCGGTACATTGGGTTGATAACAGACCAGTCAGACAATGGAGCGAATATTATATCTTCTCCAACTCAACCAATTTTGAGGAAGGTTCCCACTCGACCATCTCCGAATTGGCTGAAATTTTAACCACATGTTGCAAGATATATAGGATGGAAAAATCCAAAATATTTCTGCAATATTTAAAATACTTTCCAAGATATCGTGGATTCCGTGACCCCACCCTCCGAAGCCACTTCGCGAAACTTCGAGATGTCCACGTTTTGAAACTTGATATCTCTAGAGCCATTACACCAAATTAGATGATTTTATTTTTACCTGTACAGTTTCTTGCATAGATTACAAAAATATAATCATTTTTATTGTGTGTCCTGTAATTTTAGCTGTAGTAAATGTCAAAGGTGCCTTCATATTCATTTTATATCGAAATTCTGCAATATTCAGTGATCAATATCTCCCTATGTACTAGGCACAATGCATTCAAATTTTCTATGTATACTGTCTATGTTGCTGGCAAGTACTTGGCAAAGTTTGACTTGATTAGTTATTCACATCTGCTGGATATAGGCTGTCAAAGTTGACCAAATCTGACAAGGGGGGTTAAAGAGAAAAAATATTCCCAAAAAGGGACATATAAATTTTATATTTTTATTGCATTTTCTGATAGACCATAGATCGATTGATAAGTGTTCCAAAAATCTTAATGGGGTTTTTGTTTTAAGGACTTTACAGTGTGCCAAAAATGGTCGTTTTTGGTATCGCGAGTTGCAATCATGGGTGGTATTTGACAGACTTGTTACCCTAATATATCAATATCAAAACTGTGAAACCAATGTGATCACTTTTCTAATATAAATTAAACATAACCAAGTAATTCTTATTAAAGTTATAGTAAACACAAGCATTTCTTTATCGTAATCAAAGTGACTTTATGAACGAAATGTAGTGTTCTTTGCATACGATTGTGGAACTGCTGATCATGTAAAAAATATCATTATAACTAATTAATGTAATTTTTAATACAGCATCATATTTTTAAAGTATTTTTGTGCATAAGATGAAAATTTTGTTGTTTACTGTCTTCCGTACAGAATTGTCCAGCTGGTACTGACATGCACTGTTACTGCATGCTTGAGATGCTGACACTAAACAAAGGACAAATTGCAATGGAGCATAGCAAATGTTATCATGTCTTGGCCAAGTCAGATGATAGCTTGCCCTACTTTGTGTATTTTCTTGAATTTGATGAGTATATGAGCAAATACAAGACAATGCATAAAGTAGGTCAGACGAAGGAGAAGATATAATATTCGCTCCATTGTCTGACTGGTCTGTTATGAATAAGTCCCTGTGATGGAATTGGGGAGCTGTGAACCGCCTGTCTGCGTGGATGTATTGTATCTAGACACTTAGTGTCAGTTGCTTTCATGCTGCATGCCAACAAGTTTCTGTGTCTCTGTGTGTCTGTCTCTGTGTGTCTGTCTCTCTGTCTCTCTGTCTGTCTCTGTCTCTTTGTGTGTCTCTTTCTGTCTCTCTCTCTCACTGTCTGTGTGCTTTTTCTTGTCTTTTGGCAACCAGAAATGACTGTACTCTTCTTTGAGTGTCTCAGGACAACCCCTCTGACATGACTAAGTGCTCGTTAATAAATTGTTTCAATGCCCTTGGCTTTTAAGGAGCACTTTAGAAACATAGAATCAAAGTATGCGATTTTTTTTGGATTGTACTATCACTTTTCGTAATCAGTGAATGAATGGATGGATGGATGGGCAATTAATTAATTATTGAATTAATTAAATAACTAACTAGATAATTAATTAATTACTCAACTAATCAATCGCATATTAATTAATTAATTATTCAACTAATCAATCACAAATTAATGAATGAGGTAATCATGAAGAAAGTTAGTACGTAAACTAATTATTATTTAATGATTGATTTGTCGGTTGGTTGAATGGAAAGAACCGAGTTAAGAAGAGAATTACTGTTTTTTCTGTAGAGCGAAGAAGCAGGCCGTGCTGTCGTTTTCAAAAGTGACTCAGACGAACTTGGTTCCGAAAGACGTCGTCAATTACAACAAGGAGACGCAGACACCAAAGGAAACTGTCGAACGGGAAGGTAGGCAACTCCCCTCCTTTTAAGAAATCTTTCCCCATCTTTATGACGAATGGCTTTCCCGTTTTAGGGATTGTACACCCAATTCTTAAGGAATTGGTTCCATGTCTGTGGGGAATTTTAAGTAAGTAAGTAAGTATATTCTTCATTTAACCAGCTGGCAAAGGTGCACTCTGGTTCACATAGATAACAATTAATGCAGACACAACATCCTAGCCAAAGAAGTCTTCCTCATAAGTTTATCAACTTTAGGCAATATTCGGTCATGCGCTCGCGGTCTAAGGGCATAGACTGTGTTTTTTTGGTGGCAGTAACCCATACAGAACATGTCCCGCGTTTTGCAGAAAAGTAGAAACAGCAGAACAGTGTGTCGTCTTGGTGGCACATTTGCTCATAAGTCAGATTGTTGCTGGGAAGGTATCACAGGTTTCCTTTTATTTTCATTGGCACCCCTTTCTTGGGGAATTGACACCCATGAATCCATGATTTGAAAGTGCACTTCATCGCAAGGGAGTTGGCTTCCCATTCTTTAGATGTTGGGTTCCATACTTGGGGCATTGTCTTTCCAAATATACTGTAAATGGCACCTTAGTTTTTTGGGGGAAATTTTCACCCATCTTTGACAGACTTGATGTAACTCCCAATGTTTTTGAGTAACGATTCCCCATTGGTGAGCAGATAAGACCCATCTGTGGGTTGGCTGTGGGAAGAAATTAACCCTTTCTTCCCGACAATCTGGTTATCATCAGAATCCATAACTGGTGTAAGTTTGGAGATAACTAAGAAGATGTGGAATTGAATCAATCATCATGGCTTTATTAGGTTCATAAAAGGCTCTTCATAAATGATCAATCAATCAATCAGAATTTATATAGCTCCCTTTCAAGATTGCTACTCTGGACACAGGCCAGGTGGAAGAAAGTGGTGATCCTATGGGTTGATGTGTGGTTTAGGGTTAGAACTTTTATCGGTGTGTTTGCGTATGTTTGTGTGTTGGTGTGTTTGCATAGGTTTGTGTGGACTGTGCATGTTTGTGCTGTGCGTTTGGTATATACTAGATGAATGCTCACTCTCATCTTCGAACAACTTTCAATGAATTCAAGGCCTTACGTAGAAAAAGAGGGGTGCTCGATTGTGTAGTGGTTGGCATGCTGGACTGTCATTCGAGAGGTTGGGGGTTCAAATCCTAGGGTGGCGCTTTATAAATGTTCAGTTACAATTGAGATTACAACGGGTTCTTCTTGCATTTGTTTTCTGTCGGGAAGTGCGACCACTGGATTACTACGGTGAGCATTTAGTGTTTCAGCAGGGTGGTCTTTTTGTTTGTTGATTTTATTTGCGGTGGATTTGAATAACGCTTATTCGTAACCTGGCAGGCGTTCCATCAGAAAGCTGACTCAGATTGGTCGATTGAGTTTAATTATTTTCACGGTGATGGTGTTTTGTTTCTGGTGTTCTGCGCTTTCCGTCACTGTGAGTTTGTGGAAGTGTAGGTGCATTCTCTCCTGTGTGTCTGATGCAACTTGTCTCGAAACTGTTTGCAGCTGTTCAACGAAACTATTATCAAAAGTTCACGAAACATTAAATTATATAACGGACAAAGTCTTGGTAGATTTTAAATGGCCAGTCCTCTACCTTGCTGTCTTATCTTCCCACCAACACCCTAGAACCCTAATTTATGTTGAATAATCTCTTACAATATCTGTATTATTCTACAGTAATTTCACTGGTTCGGGTCGGGAATTTTTTCTTGAAGTGGCACTTCATAAATCTCAGATTACATTTACAAGTACAAAATGTTCTGATGTAACGTCAGCTAATAGGCACCAGCAACTCCGAAATCTCGAACTGTCTTGCTTTCCTGCGAGGATTTGAACATACTTGTACAAATATAAAATCAAACTATTGCCTATCGGGAGAATTCTCTAAGCCTTTTAACCAGACCACATCCAGTATTGCTGTCACTTTTTCATTTCCTGCTCACTTATAAAGGAAGACATTTCTCGCAAAATTACACAGAGATTATTCAACGTCAATCGAAAAGTTTTTGGCTCCTTTTCTATTTGAGCGTTTTTGTTACACGGTTTGGGTATTTGTGATACACGTGTCACAGTTTGTGTGCCAGAATGAACTGAAGATTGCCTGGCGTTGAAAATTCCGAGTTTCCATCTCTATTGGTTTTTCTGTGCCAACTGTTGTGTCACTGGTGGTGTGTATGTGTGAAACTGACAGTATGTTCTTTTTGACTGCGTATATATTTGCCATCTACGAAACTAAAATCCAAAACGCGGGCCCCAATGACGTCCGAGACAACCAGAGCTATCTGGTTGAACAGACATTAAACGTAGGTTTATAAAATTAAATTAAATTAAATTAAAATCCAAGCAAATTGGTCACGGCAGATGCTGAAAATATGATGTTGAAAATAACTACTTGCTGTGTTTGGCTTGCTTTGGACGCTTTCAAAATTGAATAGGGAGTTACCGCGGATATAGCATGCATGGCTCTCCAAAGTTTCTTTATCCTCACTTGGAGTGGGACGATGATTTTGGTTTTACTCCAGGTAGGTGGCAAGCATATACCCTGTGTGTGCTGCATGCATGACTGTTGTTCCTAGCTTGCTTTTTTTTTTGTCCGGATGCATTCCACGAGGAAAAAATCGACATTGGTCCAGGATTTGATTTTGAGGGTCATCATCGTCTTTTTAAACCTTGTTTGCTTCTTTCGGTGTGTTTTTTAGCGTTCTCAATTTTAGGGTTTGAATTAGATAGATTTTCTCTTTTCCAGTCTCGACGTCTGCAACTTTTGTTTTTTCTGTATATATTTGGTTGAATGTTCTGAAGTGAGAACTTGGTTTGGAACGAAATGCGGTTTAGTCATAGGTTTAGTAGATTGTTTCTCTCATTTTCGCATGGTTAATGGAATATTTTACCTATGATTAAATGAATATTTTACCTATAATTAATTGACTTTTACCCAAATTAAATGAATATTTTACTCATTACTTGAAGAGTTTACCCATGATTGAATTTTTTACTCATGATTAATGGAATATTTTACCCATGATTGTTTGAATATTTTACCACTGATTACTTGAATATTTAATATAATGATTAATTGAATATTTTGCCCATGATGAATTCAATGTAAGCAATATTGAAAATGGGAAAGCTTTAGACAGGTAATAATTAAGGCTCCATTCGTGCAAGCGCTTCCATGCCAAACTTGTGTAAATGTAATTGTAAAAACTTTATATAGCGACCATGTATGGCCTGGACCCTGGTCATTTGGCAATGAATTGATCGGGTAAGATCCTTCACCACTGCTACCCGTTTGAATACGGGCCACTCTATTTAGGTCCCCGTGCAAGGACCTTGCTAGGCCGAGATTTAAGTCTATTGATTATTATTGATTTTCAGAAGCTGATTTAAGCAAACCGCGATCCAGAGACACCTACGCACTAACTAACCAATATAGCTAAATGGGCAAATTGTGTACTTAATTGAATTATGACTATGACTGAAACTAAGGTATATAATGTCGACGTCAGCGGCCAGGTATACCCGTCAGGTGTTGTTAAACCCAGAGCAGAACTTCGTATTGGATTGTAAAGGATGGTTTTCTAGTAGCGTCAAAGTGACTGACGTGGATTATTTTTCGGCTTTGCCGTATCTTCGATTCAATTTTTATTATTTGACGGAATTACGAATGTTTTCTCACTATATGATTTAGAAATGTTGTCGTGACCAGAGAGAATCCGGAACAAATGTAATTTATATTTTAATAATTTTCAGAAGCTGATTTAGCTGAATGTGTCTGCAAGTTATTTATTCAGAGTTGTTCATTCCATCTTATGTACACGGTGATTCAATAAAAAGTAAGCCAAACTTTATAAACAAATATTAAAGCTTGAACTATATTTTATTAATAATATTTTAAAAATAAAAACATGCACATAAATACTTTTTCATTTTAATGACTTCCGGTTTTTATTTCCTACTCAAAAAGCAGACGATAATACAATTAAAAACATAAACAAAAAACTAGCAATTTCCGAAAAAAGCCTTTTAGTAAGGAAGATTTACACATGATAAAAGGTTTGAGGGAATCCAAGAATTACAGCAGCCGTCAATTTCTACAAGAGTCTCTAGAAAAACACTGGACCAGAAGCGGATTAGATAAATTGCTTCGAAAAATTAGCGGAACAGGGTCAGTCGACCGCGTCATTGGTAGTGGCAGACGAAGGTCATCGCGAACTGAAGAAAACGTTGCCCAATGGCTCCAGCGCCTCCAGGCTTACGTGCAAGCAGGAGGACATTTTGAACATCTTCTTTAATTAAATGATTAAACCATACTACTGAGAGTTTCTTCACAAACAAATTTAATACTTTTTTCATGTTAGAAAGTACTTATATGAAATGCAAAGTTTGGCTTACTTTTTATTGAATCACCGTGTATAATTGTACTTGTACAGTTTTTGTTAATTTTGTAGTTCACTTATTTACATATTTTTCTGTATTAAATTATCTGTCGAAATGTTAGATTATTACTGCTTTTGTCCAACTCACAGAATATAGACGAATGGAAAATAGCCATGAGAATATTTTCTTGGAATAGTTTTCGATAAATTTATGCATGTACTAACTTGCAGAGATCGAAGTTACGCGGATAGTCAATAATTGAATGAAAACGAGAATCATATATGGCCAGAGTGAACCGAAATAAAGGTGTTTAAGATGATCCTAAAATATATCGTAGCATTAATGTTTAACGACTTTTTATGGCTGCTAAAGCCGTTGACGTCGCCCTCCTCCTTTATCCAGGCTTGGGACTGGCACCACCCAAAACGGCAATGGCAGATGAGTTCTAACTAGCTCATCTGAGGTGGATATTGTATAGAAACCAATTCCGTTCGCGCAGTTGACATAGTTTATTGATACCTATGGGACAGTGTATCCGGTTGGTTAGAGCCATAGAGATGTATAATATATAAATATATCACTAGAGGCCCAGATCTGCTGTTATTTTTGAGGCCGCCGATTTCGCCATTTTGTATACTGCAAGGGTCAAGGCCTTTTGAGAAATCGACGTCATCGTCGACGTTTATTGCGTGGACACGTCACCAGTTATGTTAATGAGCGCTGGCTGACGTCAGGCAAGCTTAATTTCACAGTGCAACATCAGCTGTGATAGGCTACCCAAAGTAAACATCGATATCTATATTTAGAATGCATACTCGTTGGGTCAAGGTCGCTTAGCGATTGTGGCTTCGCCGAGACCTGAAGGAAACATACGTCATACGGGCTCTAGCGATGATAATAATATCTCATTGGTTAGAGCGCGTGAATTAGACACCTTTAAAACGCGATCAATCGATGCTATATAAGCATAGGACACGGTAGGCTATGGGTTACAGTTTTCTTCAAATGTCTGTCTAGCTCTCGCTTAGACACCTTTAAAACGGTGTCAACCGACGCTATAATAAGCGCCATATTTTACTAAAAAAGGAAATAACCCAAACGGTTGGAATTGAAGTGGAACGAATTCAAATGGTAGGGGATGGGCTCCGAATTCTAACTCGTACCATAAATCAAAGAAATAAACTGCTGAACCTTACTGAATTAGGAGGGACACCAGTTACAGCTAGCCTCCCATTTGCTCTGACTAAAAGAAGGAAGTTAAAACAAAACCTGCATTAAAGGCGGTTATTTATGGTCTGAAAGAAGATCACGTCAACATCCTATCAGAAACTGAATCAAAGACAAAAGAGAAAGAAAACTTATGAGAACATTACAATAAAATGAACTGAAATACACCAAAAACTTAAAGACATCAACAGCCTTGTAGCTATAGGATGTCGTTAAATATTGGATTAATAATAATAATAAAAAAAGGTAGCTCGGTAAATACGGTAATAGAATGTAAGATGATCAGAAAGGAAAAATAGTACATTGTGCAGCTTAAAATTTAGAACAAAATAATAATTATAATAATCATGATGTTAATAATGATAGTTATATTGTTAATATTAATAATAAGCCAGACGTTGTTTTCAGCCTGAGTTATGACGGGGCTACGTTTCAAATCCAGGACTGCTAGATTTGTATTATTTACCTATTTTTCAAAATTTTGTTCATTTTAATCGCCTGATAATTGTACCGCACCTGTCGAACAGCCTTTGAAAATAATTAACACACAGCTTTGACGTATGTCGATTCAGATGAGGACAGCGAGTCACTGGAGGTGGGCGTCGACACCCCTCCGCCGATTCCAGGGTCTCACAAGGGCATGCCCCACACGACGATGCATAAGCCAACGGAAACACCAGAGGACCTCATGGCCGGATCAACTGCACCGGCTGTGGAAGAAAAACCAGGTGGGAAACAATTGCTATTGTTAATGAGTAAGTTTCTTGAAGAGGCGCTATATAAATTCTCGGAATGAATGAATGAATGAATGACTTAGTGTTATTATAAGCGATTATGATTAAAGCAGTAATAAGGCTGTTAACGATTATTTTTTATTAAATAGATGGCTATTTAAGAATTAACGGTTGTGATTAAACGTATTCCCAAAGAGAAACCAGGTGGCAAACCATTGCTATTATTATTGTTATTAGAATCGATTATTATTAGGGCTGTTAACAATTAATTTTTTAAACTAGTTAACTATTTAAGAAGTAATCTTACAACAATAATAGAATTAAAAAATTTTGTGATTAAGTGTATTCCCAAATAAGTAGTGACAAATACAAAATTAGCATTATTGATTGTTTATCATTTAACAGTATTATTAATATTTATTGCTAGTTAGCAGTTACTTAGTAGTTATTTGTTCATATTAGAACTGTCTTGTTTACGTATTTCAGTTCAAATGTCTTCCTTCAACCAATTATGTAAACAAACCAGCATATTAGCACTGCAGGTTCTTGTGAGCAACGCGTTTCTTGACAATACCAGGGCACCTTATCGAATATAACAAGCAGTCTTTGACTAATTGTCAAAAATAATTTAATAGTTAAAATTAATTAACGATTAATCGATTAATAAATCATCAACTTTCACAGTCGTAATTATTATTATTATTAATTTTATTATTATTATTATTATTATTATTATTATTATTATTATCATTGTTATTATTATTATTACTATTGTGTATTGCGTTGTTGGTAGTGGTGCGTGAACTGAGTGAAGAGGAGAGACGTAAGATTGTGATGTCGGAGGACTTTCTCAATTTCTTCAGCCGAGCGTCGGCCGTTGTCGAACGAGCGATGTTTGAAGAGGTCGACATCTTCGCTGACTACTTCGGAACGGACGATGATGACCAACGCGGGTAAAACAACCTCTGTCTGTCGTTTACCCTCTAGCAGAACTCAGTGTACAGGCCACGTGGTGGTGGTTTGTGGTGGTGTGGTTTGTGGTGGTGGTGGTTTGTGGTTACTGAACATCCGTTCCATCTATCAATTGTTGTTGGGAATCTGTTTGTTGGCTTATTGCGATAATAATAATGATATTTATAATAATAATATGCATAAATTTCTAATATATACTGTACGTAACTGTCATTGTAATTAGTTTATTGGTGTCTAATGCACAAGGCATTAACTGATGTCACACCAAAGCCAAGCCATAATCAGGTCGATACATACAGAAGATAACTTTGCTAAGACATACTCATTAGGTTCTCATTGTGATATTGTTGAGTTGGTTGATAATTAATTAATAATAATACCAATTATTATTATAATTTAGCTAATGAAACTCCTAGCTTCTTATGGGTGACAATGCAATTATCCAGAAGATAGCTCTGCTAAGACTTACTCTTTAGGTTGTCATTGTGATATTATAAATTGATGTTGCAGAGGGCAACTGGAGGGAGAGCAACTGAAGCTCAATCGACAGTTCTTCGACGAACGCTGGTCTAAACATCGAACCGTTACGTCACTCGATTGGTCGACTCAGGTTATTATTAGTATTAGTATTATTTGTTTTATTATGATTATTACTAATAATATTAATAATAATAATAATAATATTTTTTCTTTATTAAGCGCCTGACAAACGCACTGCTGTTCAGCTCCTCGCTACTTGTGCACCATCTTCACTCTCTCTTCTTCTCTTAAGGGTCGCTCAGCCCTCCGTTCCTCTTCTCGGGGTGACTTCTTGGTTCCACATGCCCGCACTGCTACTATGCAGCGCCGAGCATTCTCTGTTGTTGGTCCAACAGCGTGGAATGTCTTGCCATCTTTCCATCGGTTATCTCCTCGCATTCACTCGGCTTCCTTCTACGCCCAATTGAAGACTTTTCTGTATGATCAGGCCTGGCTTGGGAGCGCCTCTGAGTAGAGCCCTTGAAGAGGCACTATATAAATTTTATGATTGATTGATTGATTGAATTACATGGTATGCAATTTAAATCTTAACTACTAACAGAACAGACAGCCTACAATACAACGGCGCTAATAGCAGCCTACAAAGCATGTCCGCCCTACGGGACTCGAACTCGGTACCTCTCGCTCTCTATGCTAGTGTGTTATCCTATGCGCTATCGGACCCCTGACTATCATCATCATAGTCGTTGTTGTCGTCTCCACCACCACCATCATCATTATCATTATTATTTTGCATTTGTTAAACACCGCTTTCTAATGACCAAGCATCAGTCAATATATATGCACAGATGTGCTCATACATTCTCGCCTTAAACACCTTTAATTCACTGATATTCGGTTCTATATATAACACATTTTGTTCACTAGCTGTAATATGCCAAACTAATCTTTGTCGGCGGCAACGGCCTATGTTGTCGTAAGCTGCCGTTAAACTGTAGATCCTATCCTACATACATGCACTCTCACACAGGTACATACACACACATACATGATACATGCTCACATACGCACATGTTAAAATGGCAATGTTGGAAGAGAAGTTGAATGTGTAGATGTGTTGTTCTGTTGTCTAGTTCCCGGAGTTGCTGTTGTCTTCGTACAACAGCAACAAGGAGTCTCCGAACGAACCGGAAGGAGTGGCTCTCGTCTGGAACATCAAGTTCAAGAAGACGACACCAGAGTTCATCTTCCACTGTCAGGTAGAAGACAAGCACAGTTACAGGATGGATCACTCTTACTTGTTAACTAACTTACTCTGACTGACTGACTCATTGACTCATTGTGACTGACTGACTGACTGACTGACTGGTTGATTGACTGAATAGCTCACTAACTGGCTCACTGACTGACTTACTGTGACTGACTGGTTGACTGACTGTCTAATAACCTGTGACTGATAGCCTCGCTGATTGACTATTTAACTGGCTGAGTACTTATTGCTTAACAGCTGGTTGAGGGTCTGAAAAAGCGACTGGCTGTTTCTCATTAAGTGTCAGCTTTCTTTATTTGGATTGTGGTCTGGAACAGGCCCCCCCAGGTGATACGCCTGCTCCCTAGGGCTCTTACTGAAGCTTTCTTTGCTAAACTAAAAACTGTACTTTTTGGCCGTGCTGGAGTCGGGAGCGCCTCTGAGTAGTACTCTTGAAGGGGCGCTATATAAATTTATGAATGAATGAATGTTTGTTTGGATTGGTTATTTGGATTGTTTTTTTTAATTGTTTATCTATTTATTTATCTGTTTCTTTTATTTGTTTGTTTATTTGTTTGTAGTCTCCAGTGACTTCGGCATGCTTTGCGAACTTCCATCCGAATCTGATCGTTGGTGGAACTTACTCTGGACAGATCGTCCTCTGGGACAACCGTAGTCACAAGCACACCCCAGTCCAACGCACTCCTCTCTCGGCCCTGGCTGTTACGCACACGGTAAGCCGTAATCATACTCGTAAACTTCTATTAAATCCACCATGTGATTATGTAAAAGTAAGTAAATATATATTCTGTATTAAACCAATTGCATATCTGCACTCTGGTGTACATATGTTTAATTTTAATACATTTAATCTATTCTGAAAATGTTGCCCTTTATAATCTGTTTTGGACATTCCTATTAGACAATTTCCATAATGATGATTGCCTTGCCTTGGTATTCATGAAGAAACATGATGCCATTACACAATTGTATAATAAGTTTGATGACTTGTGTACACAGAGCTGAGCTTTTGTGGTCTATAATTGATGCTTTCTGGACTATAATTAATGCTAGATGTTGCTTTTCTTTTTCTCATTTTTGTATTGTTTAGTTATTGTTCTGCCTCTGTGGCGTAATAAAGTGTTGATATGTATTGATAACAATCAACTGTCAAAATATGAGTACAACATTCTAACATTGTATTGTATTGTATCTGGACATTTATAAAGCGCCTCTAGCAGTAATGACTATTCAGAGGCGCTCCATATGTTGCATATTCATGATAGTTAAATAAGATTGGTCTTGAACTGTGATTTGAATGTATTGTCTCCAGTTATCCTAATCTTAATTGTGCTGATGTCTTGTTTCTTTTTCCGATTCCAGCATCCGGTCTACTGCATCGACGTCGTCGGTTCTCAGAATGCGCACAATCTCGTCAGTCTTTCCACCGATGGAAAGATCTGCTTCTGGAGTCTGGACATGCTCTCACAACCACAGGTAGGCAGACAGACCCAGTTCTTTTCAGCTGGATTGGAACATAACAGCCTGCATTCACCCTGGACTTTAAAACGTTGTCAACCGATGCTATATAAGGATCGGGCTCGATAGGCGTTTAACAAGAAACTTATACATGTAGATATTGTATATGATTGGTTAGAGCAATCTGCTTGTAACGCGGAGAGTATGGGTTCGATTCTACGCCCATGAGACGGTTACTATATAAGGACCTTGAACAAGTCCATTCACAATTGCTCAGAGCCATAGATTGGTGCTTCGTCTTTAGACAATGGCGCTTAATAAATAATAATAATTGTGGGGCGCGGTGGTGTAGAGGTATGTTCGGTGCCTTGCAGCCGGAGGGTTGCGGGTTCGAATCCACCTCAAGCCACCGCGTAGGGACCCTGGGCAAGTCCTTCACTCGCAATTGCTCATGCGCTTCGGCGTGAAACTCCGATTCAGTGTCAGCGCAGTAGTCCGGAGCGCCTCTGAGTAGAAATCTTGAAGGGGCGCTATATAAATATCTGAAATGAATGAATGAAATGAATAATAATAATCACTCCACAAATGACAGAAGACATAAATCTTAACTACTAACAGAACAGACAGCCTGCAATACACGGCGCTAATAGCAGCCTACAAAGCATGTCCTTCCTACGGGACTCGAACTCGGTACCTCTCGCTCTCTATGCCAGTGTGTTATCCAATGCGCTATCGGGCCCCACCATTATAATAATAAATAATCAGTTAATCAGTCAAAGAAACTTGATATAGGTATATGGTATCTACTGAGAGGCGCTCAAATAATACCAACAGTGATGATGATGATGTGCTGTATTGTTTCCAGGATAGTTTGGAGCTTCAGTATAAGCAGAATCGACCGGTTGCTTCCTGGTGTTGTTCCTTTCCATATGGCGACTTCAACAACTATGTCGTCGGCTGCGAAGATGGAGCTGTCTACACAGCGTGTCGCCACGGCAGGTAGGTCTATCATTTGAGATCGTGAGGGTGCCCGATAGTGTAGTGGTTAGTTTGCTGGACTGTCAGTTGAGAGGTCGGGGTTCAAATTCCCACCAGAGCAGAAATTTGGTTTGAGATTTCTGCTCCACTTGCGTCCCCTAGTCAACTCGGCTATAATGGGTACACTGACCTTATGCTGTCGGTGGGAAGATGAGACGGCGAGGGAGAGGACTAGCCACCAGCCCTCATATGCCAAGGCTAAGAAAATGAAGTCGCTAACACTTCATATCCATGGCTGCCGTTTGGGGCTTGCCTAAAGGTTTGCTCTTCTCTTTCTTCTCAGAGGTGGAATAGGTGTATTTTTTGGAGCATGTATTCATGCAAGCATGACCTTGTTTATTAGCGGTAGTAACACTGGGCAATAAAGAATGATTTTAAATTTAGTTCAATGTGTGATGAAAGTTACTGCTTTGCGTTGGATACAATTATTTAAAATAACGATAAAATTAGTGTGTATTATTCCTTGGCTTTGTGTATTCTGAGTGTATCGGGGTTTTGAGTTGTATTTTAGAAATTATCGTGACTCTGCGTATTTGATTAATTATCAACTCATGAAAACTGTTCTTGTTGGAGAAATCATTTCGAAATCTGAATCTTTGCTTTCTGTTGACAGTAAGTCCGGCATAAACGAGATCTTTGAGAGCCACCAGGGACCTGTGACTGGAGTCGACTGTCATTCCGTTCCAGGCGCCGTCGACTTTTCCCCCTACTTTCTCACCTCTTCCTTCGACTGGACTGTGAAGCTCTGGAACATGAAGGTATGTTGAAACAGTTGTTAAAGATGTCTCTTACTTTACTCTCTTTCTGCGTCTGTTCGTAACTATCTCCCTGTGTCTGTCCATTCTGCTAAGTTGCTGTGTCATTTCATTTTTAACTTAAAACTTATTTTTCAAATTGTTTATCCAATTTGTATATATGAGCACTTGTTATAGCGCCCCTTCAAGACTTCTACTCAGAGGCGCTCCCGACTACAGCGCGGACACTGAATCGGAGCGCATGAGCAATTGCGAGTGAAGGACTTGCCAAGGGTCCCTACGCGGGTTTGTTCAATTTGTAAGATTTTTCTGGATATTGACACTCCAGCATGCAAAACATTAGACTATCATGCTCCCGATAACATTACGCTAAATCAAACTAGACTTTATATTACATTACGTTAAATCGTATGCTGTTTTTAATGAAACTGTACAGTTAAGTTGCATCAGTTGTGACAACGGTTGTTATCGTTGTAGGAGAACCGTTTGTTGCATTCGTTTGAGGACAACAGCGATTACATCTTTGACGTGAAGTGGTCTCCGATCCATCCAGCGCTCTTCTCAACTGTCGATGGATCCGGACGACTCGATCTATGGAACCTCAACATCGAAACAGAGGTCAATGAGTACTTTCATGTTGTGAACTCTGTGGTCCTCCCACTTTGTCTATCTATCTTTCCATGCTTAAATTTAATTCATTTAATTTTATTTATACAGTTTATTTAAGTTTATTTAATTATATTTATCTAATGTGTAATTTTATTTGTTTACTTAATTTTATTTATTTAATTTTAATTAATTTATTTTAATTTTATTTATTTTATTTTATTTAATTTATGTAATTTTATGGCTTATTTAATTAATTTAATTTAATTTGTGTAACCTTATTTTATTAATTTAAAAGTTAAGTTATTATTATTTATTTAATGTAACCAATGGTCCTTTTTATCCCACAGTAATTAACTTTGTGTGTTCCCCATTAGGTTCCGGCTGCTAGTGTTGTCGTTGAGAACAATGCTGGACTGAACAGATGTCGTTGGCATCAGGCGGGTCATACGATTGCTGCGGGAGATGACAGCGGCAAGATCCACGTCTACGAAGTCGGCGAGGTGCGTCTTTTTGTGACTCTTATTTTAATTGAAACCTGGAAATTTTCTTTGTTAACTTTGAATCAAACCCAGAAATGTTTAGTTGGCAACGGTTGAAACCATGAAATTTTTGATTGGTAACTTTGAATTAAATCCAGAAATTTTGTGGCTATATCAGAGGTATCACTCAATCAATCAATCCAGTTTATTGAACCAGTTCATTACATAATCAGATAACATTAACTCTGTTCAAAACTCACCAATTTCTTCATGGGAAGAAGAGAAGAAGTACAGTCCCTTATGATTGCCCTGAGGCAGCCATGAGTATGAAGTGTTAGCGACTTCATTTTCTTAACCCTGGCATATGAGGACAGGTGGCCAGTCCTCTCTCACCATTTTATCTTCCCACTGACAGTGTATGGTCAGTGTACTCGTTATAGCTTGGCTATGGGGCCATGGTGGAGCAGAAATCTCGAACCAAATTCCTGCCCTGGTGGGGATTTGAACCCACTACCTCTCGATTGACAGTCCAGCACACTAACCACTACACTATCGAACACCTCTACGTTAAATTGAATCAAAATCACTTTTATTTTCAGCCGTTGGCCGTTCCACGAAGCGACGACTGGTCCAAATTTTCGCACACGCTGCAGGAACTGAAGCTGGAGCAGGTGGAACAGGAGGAAGAAAACTCGAGCATGCTGTCACAGTCTCCGATGCGATGAGCCGTGACACGTCTTCCTGATAGTGTTCATTGTGACGTGTTTAACGTAGATATCGTATGGCTTTTTGTCACGCTTTGGGAATTTAAGATTTTTAGGTTTCGACTGATTTTTTGAGTCATTTGGTCGTATGTAAGAAATGTAAATTGACATTATTAAATAGAATTTGATGAGTATTTTGGAAGTAATGACATTAAAGTAGAATTTAAGCGGCATGTGGAGAATGCAGTCTTGTTAATTGTTGCGGAAATGTTGAAAATGTAGCGATCGTGGGTGAAATACAACGGCTTACAATATTTGGATTTTTTGTCGTTGTTGGTGGTGGTGTGTTAAATGTTCTTTCCCTGCAGCAGATATTGGTTGTTTGCTCTGCTGAATGTACTCAAGTAAGACTAAATATGGAGCCATTTATATTCATATTTAGTTATGATTAATGCTTATTATTATTTATTTGTAACTTCTATTGTGCCAGTGTCTATTTTACTTCAGAACTAAATTGCAAATAACTACATATAAATATAAAGGGTTTTCTACCGCGACCATACGGCCTTGACCCTGCTCAATTTTCAATGAATTTATCAGGTGAGATCCTTCACCACCGCTGCCCCTTTGAATGGGTGCCACCCTATTTAACGGGCTTCCCTTGTATGGACCGTGCTAGCCCGAAATTATAATTTTTTACTTTAATTTACTTCTAATTTTTTCTCTGAAATTAGCCACCATGTGTGTGTGCGAGTATTAGGGCATGTAATTCATCGATTGAACGGTTAGATGTATGGAGAGTTTGACGACATCTTATGGCAACAAAGGACATTGATGTCGTCAGAATTACATGTATTTATCTTGGCTTAATGCATCGCATTGAATTTATTTAGTGATTAATATCTGCCAAGAAATTTGCCATCGAAGACGCGAGACATATTGAAACGCGCCTCTGCTATACTTAATATAGAGCGAATGTCAAACTTAAAAGAGGTGTCTTCTTGCTTTGAACATTTTCACCGATTTTATATGGAAAATTGCATGGAGAAAAAAAATTCGAAGGTGTATAATGCTCAGTGTTTAATCTACTCCCCTTGCTGTCGGGGGGGAATCATATTTGAAAAGTTGACAGCCACCGGGCAAATTTCTCGAGGGGTGGGGGTAGTGACCAGAGTTTTCCAAGACTTTTCAACGAGGGGGTAGTAACGAGAGTTTTCCAAGAGTTTTCGAGGGAGGGGGTAGTAACGACAGTTTTCCAAAAAATGGGGAGTACACCATAAATCCTGGGGAAATTATCCCTAAATTTCACACTTTCTGTACAAAATCACATGTCTTTCATTTTTTCTGGGGCGGAAAACTCGATCCTGGGGGAACTTTCTCCCCCAAGAGACGTCTAGATTAAACACTGTATAATGCTGCCAAATATACTTTCAATGCTTCCATTCTTAAACAAAACCTTCCGGCTTCCAGGGCCTTTGACGTCGACCTCTCCATAGCAATGTTTAGCAGTGCGCATGCCGAGAAAAAAATGTGACATTTATTATAGTGTCATGTATTGCTAAAATAGAGGTGTTTAATCAGAACGTAATATATTTCCCAGCATAATAATTATTTTGGCAGGATCCACATTTTTTGCAACATCTTGTGGCGTCAAAAGCCGTTGACGTCGACCTCGCCTTAAACACAGGCTGTGTTACATAGCTGTGTAAGTCATCATTCTAAAAGTGTAACGACATCTTATGCAGTGTTTAATCTACTCCCCTTGCTGTCAAGGGGGGGGGGAATCGAGGGTTGGGGAATCGAGGGTTCTCGGGGGTATCCCACATATTTGAAAAGTTGACACAGCCAGGCAATTTTCTCGAGGGGGGGTAGTAACAAAGAGTTTCCCAGGAATTTTCGAGGGGGGGTAGTGACAAGAGTTTTCCAAGACTTTTCGACGACGGCGGGGGGGGATAGTAGGTAGTAACGAGAGTTTTCGAAGAGTTTTCGAGGGGGTAGTAACGACAGTTTTCCAAACAAAAATTGGGGGTAAACCATAAATCCTGGGGGTAATTATACCTCAATTTCACACTTTCTGTACAGAATTACATGTCTTTCATTTTTTCTGGGGGGGAACTCGATCCTTGGGGGAAGGATCCCCCCCCAAGAGACGTCTAGATTAAACACTGATCTTATGTCTGCTGTGGCCGATGGCGTTTTTAGTGAAAAGCTATCATTTAGGCCCATCTATTCATTTTCTTATTGCAGATCGCGTTCATTGTAGATCGTTGCATGCGTATCTTTAAGAGGATTCTATATCTTCACGATTTTAACCCCTTCAAGAATTCATACCCAGACTCACCTGATCCTGTACCTTCCAATTCTCGATCCAAACGACACCCACCTTAATATCTGCTCTGCCCAAGGGTGAGAACTGCCGAGGGGTTAAACTGAAACTAGTACTGTAACTACTACAGTTGTTTTGGGTAATCTGGTATGCACCTTGGAATACAGCGTAAGAGACTGACGATATTATATATGATCAGAAAGACACAATTTAAAGGTGTCGAAAATAAGCTCTATATGTTATATATATATATATATATATATATATATATATATATATATATATATTGGTTTTATTGATAAAATAATCTGACAAAACGCAGAAATGCTAACATGAGTGATAATGGATAATTAAAAGTATTAGAAATTTTAAGATAAACTAATAAATATTTTAATAAGTAAGTAATTATAGCCTTTAATACTCCATTAGCAAATGCACAGAAGTAATAATAAGGTATAGCAATAATAACGTAATCCACAATAGTAGAGCGCACTACGTCAAATAGGCGATTACCAGTAAGCCCATGAGCCACCAGGACTGCTTAGCTCTGCAGCATAATGTTATTTAATATGAAGGGAGAACCCGATTGTGATTGCTGACTAGGATTTCACTTGAAGCGACCATTGACTGGTGCATTGTGACCTATTTAAACGGCGCTATATAAAACCCAGTGTTTTAGTTCCCAGATGTATTCGGAGGTTCAACTCCCCTTAGCTCTTCTTCCAACCCCATCAGCTGAGTGCTGAGTAGCTAATAAGATGTATGAGGGATCAAGTCTTGACATAGTTCAAAATTATTTTTCTAAACTACTGCGCTAGAGTTCTTCAAATTAAGTTTTCTGCTATTTTTGCATAAATTTTTTAGATGTTTCTGATCATTTTAATTCATGAGTGGCTATTACAGGAATATTGAGAATCGCTCAGAATGATTTCTGCCGACGTCAGCGGCCTTCGTGGTCATAAGATGTCGTTAAAACATGAATCTGTGCCATCGGAACGGAGACTGTTCAGCGTTCACAATTACTACACACCTCTTTTAGGGTTGATATTCGTCCTATAAGTAAAAGCATCCGCGCGTCGATTTATTTGTTACATAAATACTGCTTGTAATGCAGAAGAGTATCCTATATAATCTAACTACGCCAACGAACGTCTGTGCCCTAGAAGCCTAGGTAGTCCCAAAGTTGGATGAAGAAGGAGGGCGACGCTATAGTTATCTTTGTTATCACACAGTGTCGTTAAACTAAAACTACTACTCCTCTAGCCTAGGCTATAATATAGTTCTCTAACCCTGGCTGTGGACCTACATCAGTAAACGACCTGAGCTTGGGTTAAAATTCAGACAATCTGTCAACAGGTATTAACAGTTTAAAACGCTACTTGAACATTATATTAACATGCACCCTTGGCCATTTTCTGACCTACAGGCTACTATGAATATTTAATATAGCGCTATGACGTTCATTCATTCACTACATTTGAACGCTGCTAGTGTTATGTCATAGAAAACTGTAACGCGGTTTAAAAAGTAACAGCTTGAGCCTGCATGGGTTGTTACATTTGAGGCGCAACATGAGGATATGTGTTCTATTAATATAATGTGTTGCTGGTGGAAGGATTCGAAAATGCACAAGCGAGATCCTGTATAATGAAATAAAATTTTGTCAAAGTTAATAAAAAATTGTTAAAGTCAAGTCTCTGAAAGATATATTAAGTTCCTATTGGTGAAACTCAGTTATAAATAGCGCCGAAAGCGAACGAATTAAAGGTTTCTAACGAGAACCTGAAATTCTTCTCAAAATTCAGAATTAAATAATTCTTTTGACCCCAAAGGTCAATGATGTCGACTGAAATTATTTTTATCACCGTTTGTAATTTGGATTAACACAGCTCAGTTACAGTAGAGAAGAAGTAATCGACAATGTTACATAACACCCATCAATTTAACGAAAAATAAGGCAGGCTTATTTATTGCAGAAGAAAAACCCGATTTGAAGGTATCTAATTAGAGGATTAAAATATATATTCGTTTACTATTGAGAAAAACAATCTTACAAAAACGCAGAAATGCTAACATGAGTGATAATGATAAATTAATGTTAATTAGAAAATTTTAGAATACACTAGTAACTATTTTTATATAATGATCTGGGAAAAATTGAGAGTTGTCTTTGGGTGGGAGAGTATGGTTGTGTGCTCTAGGCCTTAATTGGTGAGAGGAGAGGGGTCGGAGTGGAGGTAGGAGTTCGTGAAGTACATGCTGGTGTCATTCAAAGCCTAGTATCGTCTTTTGGTATTAAATGACGTTAGCGTCGATGGGAAATTTTGCATAGTTCTTTCTTTTCTTTAGAACTAACCTTCATTATTATCCGAGAGATAGGAATGGAACAAGAATTCAACGACACCTTAATTATTGTCTCAAAGACCTTTGACGTCGATATGACAATCTATTTATTTACACTAAAAAACTTTTATTACAAGTTTACAATACTTGTAGGCCTACTTATGACATTATATTTTATTCTACTTTGAATTTTCAAAAATTTATCATTCACTCTTATCAAACATTGTCACATTGAAAAAAATGACAGTTCTTTTTCATAATTATGTTATAGATAGGATCTATGAATTTACTAGAGTAGGCCTACTGCTCGTACTTTGGCAGCGCCAGTCCAAAGCCTGGATGGAGGAGGAGGGCGACGCTATAATGTTCTTTGTTATCACAAAGTGTCGTTAAAATGAAACTATTACTATAAGAAATGCCATTTAGTAATCTAGCATACCGTGAGAAACTGAGAAGTTTATATATCAGTTTACAGACACGATTAAACGGTGTTGAAAATAACATTAAATTTTATCGTATTCATTTCATTCATTTCAGATATTTATATAGCGCCCCCTCAAGATTTCTACTCAGAGGCGCTCCCGACTACGGCGCGGACGCTGAATCGGAGTTTCAGGCCGAAGCGCATGAGCAATTGCGAGTGAAGGACTTGCCCAGGATCCCTACGCGGCGGCTTGAGGTGGATTCGAACCCGCAAGGCGCAACCCTCCGGCTGCAAGGCACCGAACATACCCTACACCACCGCGCCCCACATTATCGAGGAATCACCTCCTTATTAAATAATTTCGACCATGCTGATCTCATGGTTTGTGATTTCTGACTAGGATTTAACATGAAACTGATGCATTGTGACCTACGAAAACGACATTGTATCGGCCTAAAACCCAGTGTTTAGTTCCCAGAGGTGTTAGTGGTTCAACCCGTAGGCCTAGCTCTTCTTCCAACCTCTCAGCTGAATAGCTGATAAGATGTATGGGGGGATCAGGTCTTGACACAGTTCAAAATTATTTTGTAAACTACAGCGTAAGAATTCTGTAAATTACGTTTGATGTAATTTTTACATACTCCTAGTCAGGTTTCTGATCATTTTAATTCATGTGTTGCGATATTAGAGGAACATTCAGAAACGTTCAGAATAATTTCTACGGACATCAGCAGCCTTCCTTGTCATGAGATATCGTTAAACAATAATTCTATGCCTTAGGAACGATGACTACTGTTCAAAAATACTACACACCTCTTTTAAGTATAATATTCGCTTTATAAGTAGAAGCAGAGTCATATCTTCGTATATTACACCAATTTCTCATAACTCCATCACTGCACGTCTGTGCGCTAAGGCAAGGCAGTGCATGCATAATTGCGACGCTAATGATCTAAGTTCTCTAACCCTGCCTGTGGACCTATTATACATCAGTGAACGACCTCAGTTTCGGTTAAAACTCAGTTTATAATCTGTCAACACTCAACAGGTATTAACAGCTTAAAACGCTACTCGAAAATTAATTTTAACAAGCGCCCCTCGGCCATTTCCTGATTTTAGGCTACCATGCATATTTAATATATATATATATATATATATATATATATATATATATATATATATATATAGCGCTATGACGATCATTGAACTAAGTTAATGGTAAGTAAGTAAGTATATTCTTTATTAACCAATTGCTAATCGCACTTTGGTGTACAGACATCTTATACATGCATTGATTGTTTAGTATATAATTGTAAACGTTTTTCGCATTAAGTAAGTTAGTGACAATACCTTAATAAATCAACAGCACTTAAGTGCTCTCACAGAAGCGTCAACCGCATATATCTAAGAAGCTGAAAAAGTGCGTCTTTATAGATCCTAGTGATGAAAGTTTTATGTAATCAAATTATCTGCGGGCATTAGTGGCATGAGCCCTGATGGCGGAAGAGTATTCCAGTTTTAATTGGGGAAGCAATCATGAAAACATGCCGATTATCCACCAGGATCGATGAAAAAAAGGCGGGAATCAGCCTTTTCGCGAGGCAGACCGGAGAGACGCCGACCAGTTTGAGTGCCAACTGAAGCGGACAGTTCACGCATCAAGACTTCAAACCTGTCTTTCGTCACGTTGTCCCACGAAACCCCACCAGGCGGGTGAGGCATACAGCATTAGCGCTATGACGATCATTGAACTCTGTTAATGGTATGTTATAGAAAACTGTAACGCGGTTTAAAAAGTACTAACTTAGAATGCCTTATTCGTATTGACTATTGATTGTTTATTATATAATTATGATGTATGTACATTGTACACCAGAATGCGGATTGCAGCTGGTTCAATAAAGAATATACTTACTTACTTACTTAACTTGAGCCCACATGGCTTGTTACATTCGATACGCAACATTAGGATATGTGTTCTATTAATAAAACGTGTTGATGGGAGAAGGACTCGACAATGCACAATCGAGATACTGTGTAATCAAATCAAATCTCAACATAATATCAATTATTGTTTAAAACTCCATCTATTCCGTACTATATAAGTAGCTTGGAAACCGAGTCATAAATAGCGTCGAATGCGAACGTATTAAAGGTGTCTAAGGAGAACTTGAAATTCTTCGCAAAATTCAGAATTAAATAATTCTTTTGATCATAAAAAGGCCTCTGATGTCGACTAACTGTTAGTCACTAACACACGGCTCAGTTACAGTGGAGAAGAAGTAATCGACAATGTGGGGTAACACCTTCCAGTTTAACGAAAAATAAGGTAGGCTTATTTATGGCAAAAGAAGAACCCGATTTGAAGGTATCCAATTAGAGGATTTAAAATGCTGGTGTCATTCAAAGCCACCCACTCACTCACCCATCCACCCACCCATCGAGACTGAACATCAATGGAAAAAATAGTCTTTCCTCGCCTCTACTTTTACTTATAGGGCGAATATCTTGCAGAAAAGGGGTGTGTAACTGTGTAATTATTTTGAACAGTTCTCACCGTTCGTATACCATAAGAAAGCTTACATCAATGCGCATCTACATAATACAAAACCGGATAGGCCCCAGTGAAAACTTTGGGGACAGTCTACCTCTGTCCCCCTTGATTTACTCCACTCTGCCCAATCCATTATCATGTTTCGTCACTAGAAGAAGTCTTTCATTAAGGTTAACTTTCTCAATCTTTGTCTGGATATTTGTACTTCTTTTTTCCAATAGAAACTTCTCGCTAGTAATGCAATGCAATGTAACTGAACATTTATATAGCGCCTTCAAGATATCTACTCAGATTAGCTCTCTGCGCTAGCCTATGTGATGCTAAATGGCATAAAGAACGAATAATCAGTTAGCAAAACAATGCACAGTAGGCTGAAACAGTTACCAGTGGCGGGCCCACGCACACACGTGGAACCTACCAATGAATTCCCGTCGACATAAATGGATCTTCAGAGTAGCTATTCAACCAATTGCTAGTTCAGTTGTTTCTTCCATTATTTAACTACAAACACACAGTAGCTTACAGAAGAATAAATAATACAAATATTTATGCAAAGTCATATAACATTCTCATAATAAAACTTCGTTTTGCAAAGGCATCAATTCTAGGTAGGGTCAGATCATGTGGCCTGGGTTGCGTATTGTATGGAGTGACCTCACGGGGAGGGAGGAGGTCGTGAAGGCCGTGACAAGAGTTTAAGCGAATTGAACGGAAAAGAGTAGAATCGGCTCTAGAACTGTGTTTGTTAAAATAATAATAATTCTTCCTTTATTGAAACAATCCAGTTGACACATCGCAACCGGTGCAGTTTACAGTTATGCAATTGAAACAATTCACAAGAACACCAAATGACAGAAGACATAAACCTTAACTACCAACAGAAAAGACAGCCTGCAATACAAAACTAGGAAAATGGGCAGGTAGGAAGCCTCCGAACGGGTCACTTTTCTCAGAATACCGTTAAGGCGTTTACGTTCCCCTACAGTGGCAAATCTTCACCAAACAGGGGAGGGGAGGCATAAAGTAGCCGTGCGAGCAGAAGCGCAACCACAGTCTAGAAGTGGGGGACGTACCTACAATAACATACTGTCAACTGTGACTGTAGGCCTACACATACGGCGGTTTGAATGTATTGTGGAAACAAACGACGAATAATTAAACATTCATGACATGAATAATGCGTATGACGTCATGCGGTTCACAATCAGACAATAGCCTATTAAAACGCTTGTAACGTATATATATATACACACACATAATTATATACATATGTATAATATATATATATATATATATATATATATATATATATACGGTCAAAATCAGCGTCCCTGGTTGCCGTCAGATGTCGCTATGCATTGGGAATTTGATGATCTCTATCATTGAGTAGATAGGTTTTTTTAACTTGTTCAACCCTCCCTCTCTCTCAATAAATGCATTTATATAATTAAGCAATTAAAATGTAGAAAAGTACGACTATGCCCAATGGAAACTTCCGAAAGCTGAAAATGCCAAGAAATGTTAGTAGAGGAGAAGTAAATCCTCTGGGCCATTTACAAATGCCCAAACATAGGTTATTATTACAAATTGAACCTATAAGAAACCACATTATTATATAATACCCAAGTTCTCGCTATGACTCATCGATCGAAACTATCGGAAATCCCCAAGGTATCGATCGATGAGTCATCGCGCGCGAAAGTTCCCAACAGTTTCGATCAGTCGTCAGTTTCGATGATGAGCCGTCACACGGTCGAAAACTGTTATCTCATTTTGACTTAAAGAAAAATCTTCTGTATATAAAATGGAATATAAAACGAAAACAGTAAAACAATTACGAAACATTGCCAAAGAGAATGGTTTGGTTAGATATTCGGGACTGCGAAAAGCGGATCTAGTGACATTAGTATCATCGAGACTTTTGCAAAGCGTTAAGACTGTACATGAAAGCGATCTGTTAGACGCTCCAGTTCCAGACATCAAAGTTCCAACGCTTGTTCCAGGTAAGTATAAACCTCCATCTAATACATGGACATCTCGTTTTAATAATGTTGTGACTGAAATGAAGAAGAAGGTTAGGTCGAAACTTAATTCTTTTGCGGATTGGATCGATAATTTCATAGCTCCTCGAGAAAAGAAACCCGTGAATGAAAAATTAGACTCGTTGAAGTCAAAGATTTCGGGTATTTTTAACAAAATCAATGAAAAGAAGTTCGAAATCCTAGAGACCGCGAATGCTATTAAAGGATTTACTAAGCGATACACAGTCGAAGGAACTGAGGGGATCGACGTCACATCTTTCCTCGATGCTGTAAGGCCGCGGGTAGTCAGTCTGCTAACGAAATCTCGAGGGGTAAAAGTTCAATTCAATCTTTTATGTGTAATGGAGAAAGTAGATATGAAATCTGGGGAAGAAGTCGAGGCTGAACCTAATTTTAAATCGAAGAATGAGATTATTTTAGACGCAACCGACGTGGGTGAAATATATAGCGGCGCAGTGGATAAAATTAAGGAGAGCATGGCGAGTTATCAGATGCGAGGTAGTAATTGGAGGTTTAAATCAGTTATGAAGTTGGATATCGATACGGTGGAATATAAGCCGTTCAAAGGAAGTTCTTACATTCCACTACCTGCCTATTTAGCGAGTAAAAAGGGAATTATTAATATGAAGAACGAAGACGAAGAATGTTTCAAGTGGTGTGTAACGAGAGCTTTAAACCCCGTTGAAGGACATCCATATCGAATTACAAAAGAATTAATCAAGCAGTCTGAGGAACTTAATTGGTCCGGCATTGAATTTCCAGTAGCGGCGGATGCTAATGTGATAAGCAGGTTTGAGAGAAATAATAACATTAGTATTAATGTCTTCGGTTATGAGACAGATGTTAAACTATACCCATTATATTTAACGAAGCATGAAAGCGATACCTATGTAGATCTATTGCTTATTTCTGATGGAGAAAAAAAACATTATTGTTGGATAAAGAATTTTAATAGATTGATGAAGAAACACACAGAGAAATCTAAAAATTCAATGCACTATTGTAGACGATGTTTAATCGGTTTTCAACGAATAGAAGCGCTTACTAAGCATTCCGAGTACTGTTCCCAACACGAGGCGCAAAAGATCGAACTTCCAGAACCGGGAACTATGTTGAGTTTTAAAAATTATTATAGAAAGATGCGAGTCCCATTCATAGTCTACGCCGATTTTGAAAGCTTCATTAAACCTATAGACACTTGTCAGCCAAATCCTAACACGTCCTACACTAACAAATACCAAAAACACGTTCCGAGTTCATTCTGTTATTTTATAAAATGTTTCGACGATGACCTATATTCGCAAGACCCCGTAATGTTTACAGCGGAGAACGAAGACGATGATGTAGCTCAAATATTTATAGACACTCTTATAGAGAATATAAAAGATATTTACAAACGATTTAAATTTCCAAAACGAATGATATTCGGGAAGAAAGACAAGGAGCTATACGATTCAGCTACCGTTTGCCACATTTGCGAAGGTGAATTAGGGACAGATCGAGTTAGAGATCACTGCCATCTTACAGGTAAATTCAGAGGGGCGGCCCATAACAATTGTAATTTAAGCTATAAGGTCCCCAAGTTTTTCCCAGTACTGTTACATAATTTATCTTGTTATGATGCTCATTTATTCGTAAAGAAACTACGAGGCGAAGATAACGAAAGGATTAACTGCATACCTTGTACCGAAGAAAAGTACATTTCATTTAGCAGAGAAGTTGTGGTCGATAAGTTTATAGGTAAAGAAAACAAGGAAGTAGAGGTTAAACGTGAATTACGTTTCATAGATAGTTTTAGATTCATGCCCTCCAGTCTCGATGCATTATCGAGGAACCTAAGCAAAGATCAGTGTAAAAATATAGGCAAGCATTATTCCGGTACTCAGCTAGATCTCCTACTAAGAAAAGGCGCCTACCCCTACGATTTTATCGATACCATCGATCGACTGAACGAAACGGAACTACCGCCGAGGTCTGCATTCTATTCGAGACTTAACGATTCGGATATTAGCGACGAAGACTATAACCACGCACGGACGGTATGGAACGAATTCGGATTCAAAACGTTTCGAGAATACCACGATTTATATAACCTGTCAGACGTTCTCCTGCTCGCCGACGTGTTTGAGAATTTCAGAGACGTGTGCTGCGAGAACTACGGTCTCGACCCCGCTTGGTATTATACTTCTCCGGGTCTTGCATGGGACGCCGCATTAAAGTTGACCGAAGTAAAGTTGGAATTATTAAGCGATTACGATATGATACTAATGGTTAAACACGGGATAAGAGGCGGTGTTAGCACAATTTCGCATCGTTATGCGCAGGCTAATAATAGGTACATGCCCTCGTTTGACGCAAGCAAGCCTTCGTCGTTTATAGCGTACCTTGACGCTAATAATCTTTACGGATGGGCGATGTCAAAGAATCTACCAACTCACGGGTTCGAGTGGATGTCAAATGACGAGCTAAACGATTGGAGAACGACGCCTAGTATTTTAGAAGTGGACTTGGAATATTCGAGAGCTTTGCACGATCTTCATAACGATTACCCGCTCGCTCCAGAGAACATCACACCCGAATCTTCAACCGTGCCTAAACTTATACCAAACCTAAACGATAAAGTAAAGTATATAGTTCATTACGAAAATTTAAAGCAGTACGAAAGCCTAGGCTTGAAGATAACCAAAATTCATCGCGGAATTAAGTTCGAAGAAAGTGCCTGGTTGAAAAAATATATCGATCTAAATACCAGCCTGAGGACTAGAGCAACTAACGATTTCGAAAAAGACTTTTTCAAGTTAATGAACAACAGTGTCTTTGGAAAAACTTGTGAATGTATAGAGAATCGGGTAGATATTAAACTAGTCTCCAGCGAAAAGCAAGCGATAAAACTAGCGGCGAAAACTAGCTATGACACTCGAACGATTTTTGACGAGAATCTAATCGCGATTCATATGAAAAGAACGAAGCTATATTATAATAAGCCTATATATCTCGGAATGTGTATCTTAGACTTGAGTAAAACGCTCATGTACGATCATCACTATAACTACATCAAAAGTAAGTATGGTGATAGAGCTAAACTGTTATTCACGGACACGGATTCTCTAGCTTTGAAATAAAGACCGATGATTTCTATGCTGATATCGCTCCAGACATTAGAAGCCGATTCGACACAAGCGATTACCCAAAAGACCATTCATCTGGTATAGAAACTGGCATTAATAAAAAGGTTATTGGTATGTTTAAGGACGAAGCGGCTGGTAAACAGATCGAAGAGTTTATAGGATTGAGGTCGAAGCTATATTCATACAAGATGGCCGGAGTAGATCATTATAATTGACGTGTATAAATCGAAGTCGCGAAACCCGCATTATCCGCTATAACAGCGGTTGCGGCGAGTGTCCTTTACAGAAATACCATAATTGGTTAAGACCTTGCGCTTTAGCGAAATCGTCCGGATATTTCAGCAAACCTAGCATCGTCGTTGCTTGACCCGGGTATATATGGTTTATATCTTGATTCGATAGCGAATACCCGATTTGACTGAAAAGGTGCATAAGCCCGTTGTTGGTGATGGCTACAGCGTTGGCATTAGTCGTACGCCGCTCCATCTGCTGCTTTGATTAACCTACCTTCGATCAGCAAGTAAGACTCGGCGGGATGAGAAAATAGATCGTTGAGTTTCTATAGTTATGCGAATCTCACCGGCTGAGTTAAGATTCGTTCTAGCTACTGGTTCAGATTCGTGCCACTGATAGCTTTCAATTCCTTCGTCGAGACTGACGAGGCTTTTGTAAAGTTTAGAATATCCGATTGCATTTTAATTATGAGAGTATAGTTTTTATCGTTATCGCGCGAGTTTTAAACCAGCCCCGTTGTTGAGATGTCTCACATGAGATCTTGATTGGATAATTCGAAGAAGACGAAGTTTTTCCGTGTCCGTAACCGGATAACTATATTATTAATAATAGTTTCAGCATTGGGCTGGGGTGATTCCAGATTCAACCTCTGTCAGATAGCCGCATTCTCTCTGTAAGTGACTGGTGGCTGCATACGTTTCGACTTTCGATTTGCAACGCGCGGTGACAGTACCGAGGATGCTAAGAAGTTTATCGGCGGCTTTATCTACCAATCGTTTACCGGCTTCTACTGCTGTATTCTTTCTTACTTCTAGGGCCTTAACTCCTATTTCTTTCGCTCGTGAGTGTCTGCGAACTAGAAGCAGTTGAGGCGACTCGATTGGCAACTCCTGATGTTAAGAGCCTCTTGAAAACTCCGGTAATAGTATCTGAGGTGTTCAAGCTCCTCCCCATAACGTGTTTGTTTCTTCTGTCTTCTTTTAATAACGACTAGCATTTTATAATTATAACATTAGGTTTTTTTATACTGCTCGTTATTCAACATCCACGGATTAACTGTTCATCGCATACCCAGATTCACTATTTCGTTTCTGATGAACCCCGTATTACCCGCCCGCAAACTAGCGATTCGTAAATGACAACATTTCCTGTTAACGCATTCCGGTATCGTTGCGGGCAGCATAACCACCCATTGAGGCTACCTATCCTCGCTTCCATCCGTATCGGTTTAATCATCCAAATGCGTATACTTTAGGCCTCTATTCGATCTCGGTTTATTCGGGATTGCAACTCGGGATAACATCACACCAGCATTCGTTGCGTGTAGAATCTCTGCATAATTGCGGAGGTCGTTGCCGTAGTATAGTCGACTCGGTGCGCTTCATCGTTATTAATTCCCAGAGAAGGCGAGTTCCGTCGTAAGTCTTATCTATCGGTTATATCGACTCCTTGGATAGGCATAGGTGTGTCCCCTATAGGTAGGCAATTTCATACTGTATACCGAACGTCGCATCCGTTACTTTTTATTAGAAGCGTATAGGCCTTGACAAGGACTCTGCCGCTAACTCTCCTAATTCTAAAGTTCTAACGGATTCAACTGACCGGATCATCATAAGCCTCTATCGAAGGAAGACTGCGGATAACTGTATGGCTTTTAACGATGATGATATAGACGCGGGAAGCGCTTGTAGAGCGTTAGACGTGGCTGCTGTGTTTTCATTAAGAGTAGATAACAAAGCGTTTTGTTCTTTCGATATCGTCGATTGTGAGTCGACGATTGGTTTAAATATCTTCGTTAATTCTTGCTGCATCCCTATATCACCTAATTTCTCATTTAGAAAGTTCTGTTGAATATTCTTCTTCGTTTTGAGAAAATCTGCGACGAATAAATCTCTTTTCGCTGGATCGGTAATCTTTAGAAATGACATTACGTTTTAAAATAATAGTATAATGTTTTAAAACGTAATTGATTTTACGTTTTTACGTTTTACGTTTTTACGTTTTTTTTACGTTTTTACGTTTTTACGTTTTTACGTTTTCACCGATTTATCACCCACGTTCTTAAACGACTCGGTCATAGTTTCTCGAATTCCTGGTTCTTTGTCTATACTAACTTTTGTCTCGCTTCTGATCTCTTCTTTCATTTCATTGAATTTCCCGAGTTCGTTTTGAATAAGCGAATATTCCTGGTCTGAAATATAATCGTCTTCTAAGGCTTTCGAAACGTAGTCGCTTATCATGCTAAGTTTTACCTCGGCTAGCGTTTTGATCCGTCTATGCTTCTCCGCTTTTAGCGAGAGCTTTCTGTTGACAACACGCCCGACCGCGCTGAACACTCCAGCTCCAACACCCACTGCTTGTAGAGCTACAGCTACCGGTGCCGCGACTATCGTTGACATAATCGCAATTGCTGAAGCTGTTGAACCTAACGCGACAAGAGCAGATATACCATCTACTACGTTAATAATCCTAACGCCTTTACGATACTTCGTGTTTAGGACCGCTCTTTTATCACGTTCTGTTTCTATATCTTTTTGAATTTCTGCGATCTTCGCGAGCCGGTAAGCGTGGGCGCCTCCTTCAACCGCGTCCGTTTTCATTTTAATTGTTGTATTTCCTGGTGGCATCTTTTTTTTTTAATTAAGTAATATATTTTTAAAATCATCACTCCTACTGCGAACGGTATGAGCGACTAAGCATAACGAATCTCCTTCGTTTATGACAACTTCCGAATCGGAATCGTTTAAAATTGTAATGACGATGTCTTCGGCATTTTTAGAAACAACATCGTCTTGTAGTCTGCAAGCGCTCGCCTGTATTTCCTGTTTGAGCTGCACTTTACACCATCCTCTTATCATTCGAACTCCTAGACCGAGCTCAAGCGTTTCAGTTTCTTTCGGATTAATCGTTATCGTTCGTTGAGTAAAAATCTCATATACTTGGCAGCCTGGGTGCTTTACGGGTTTGTGGGTCACTTCATTCTTAGGTAACCACTCTACCGGGTTTATTGGAAAGTTTTTCGAACGAACGGGTTTCGTACCAAACTTATGCATCGGTCCTATCCAGTTTCGAGACATTTTATAAATAGGATATAAAAGTTTTAAATTATAGCAGCCACCCGAGAATCGGAATGTTTGAAAATGGAGAATTAGGTCCGAGTATAAGCCCTTTACCAGTTTTCATATACAACCCTTTACCATTTTTCATATAGAGGCCATCTCCTTGACCATCTAATCCAGATCCCCTCCACGGTTTTAGGTAAAGACCTTCCCCTTGTCGAACTATCTTGGCGTTTCTGTCTCCTCTTCTGATGTATATCACGCCTCCGGATCCGCTAATTTTATCGATGACTTTCGAAGCAGCTGCAGAGCCTACACCGGCTAAAGCTCCAGTCGCGAGACCTGGTAGTACTTTGGAAAGAAGGAATTTAGCAGCCGTTGCTAGAAACGGTAGAATAGCACCGATGAATCCTCCTTCGACTTTGGCGTTATGAACTAACTGGGTTTTACTCATTTTAATCGTTATGCCCTTCCCATTCTCATACGCTTTAATCATCTTGTTAATTTGCCTTTGAGTTAGAGCTAATACGTGTTCCTCCCGACAGATCATCGTGAGACAGTCTAATACTCACGCTATCACACCCCGCTTCGAGCGCTCTTTTAATTTTGTCTTTCTGTCCTTCCGAAATATTAACGTATACATTCGTGTACCGACTCATTTTATATATAACTAAGATAAACTTTTAATAGTACTCACACTTCTCTGATGTGAAATCTAATCGACAATTCTTCTCCTCTAAGGTTAACCAACTTTCCATTTTGGTCGGTAAGCTTCGTCTCCATCGATGAAATCGTGCTCAGCGTGACTGGAAGATACACCAAATTAGTGGGTACTTCGATAATTTTGTAACCAGGTCCTACGTTAGGAAAAAACGAATATATCACGTTCGCCGTCGATCCGTTGGTATACGAAGCCCCGATTACATCGCTCGTTACTCTCAAACTGGTTACGTTCATTATGTTTACTATTTGTTCGGATTCGTTATACCCCTCCGAATATGTCCGGCGATTGAAACCTAGGACCGTTCTAATCGAGTTGTCCGATGTAAAATCAACTTTATAATTAGGCGCAATAGTTAGCACGGATTTTAACGTATTACTATTTGGTTCTATCGAAATATTAGGTTGTGCGTTTGCATCATTATAATGCCCACGCTCTTTCATGATTCTCTGCAGGTAATCGTTTACATCTGTAATTTCATAACACCCCTCCGGAATGAATACATCAAACCATTCATGGTCTCTGGTTTCAGCCGATATTCTATCGGCGTTGGGTGTATATCTGAAATGGTTGTTTGTTGCGCTAATATTCGGAAAACTAAAATAAGTCTCTAGATTCAAAAGAGACATTTCATACTTTTTACTCGCGTCCAGTTCGATTAGCGGATTAAACTGAGTCCTAATCTTCGCGTTCTTTTTACTCACCAAAATATAGAACGACGATTTTGGACTCGTGTTACGTTCCACCTTTTCCATAATAGTCGTCAGCTTTTCGAGAGCAGATTCCATTCTTTTTATATAATGAGATTATTATTTTAAATAGTCGTCGGTATGTAGAATTCATCGAATCCGCATCTATACTTGCCGTTATTTTTATTGCTGGACTGGTCTATTACTAGAAAGCCGTGGCGTTGCTCCCAGGCTGTTTTACATAGTTTCTTAAACTCATCCTTAGGCATGTCCGTACTCGCGTGATCGTTGTATATATGACTAATATTTCTCTGGTCTTGTGGAAACAAACAGATAAAGTTTGCATTCTCTCTAATCGTCTGTCTCGGTAGTAAGAAATAATTTTGGGCGAGGTAGAAGCAGTCAACGTTGCTATGCCTTCCTCGGATGTAGTACGATTCACACTTGTGCTGCTTTTCTAACTGAAGATCGTCAAAGATCATCAAGTTCTTCTTCTCACGATTCAAATCTCTCGGGTCTGGTACGTCTTCGGCTGATTCGAAGAACTTGGCAGATATATCAGATTTCTCATTCGAGTATTTAGCCATTTCCTCAACTATAACTGCTGGTGAAATATTTCGTCTCATGATCTCGTCTTGGCAATCGAATAACCCGACTATGGATTGTTTAGGTAGTTTTTCTTCGAGTGCTTTTTTTAGTATTCTATACTCTGGTTGAAAGAGAGATCTTCCGAATACCTGTAGGTTATCGTAGTCTAACCATTCAGGTCTTAAGAGTAAATTCAGTAGTAAAGTCGTCTTCCCACAACCAGATTTCCCTACGATTAAACCTCTTATACTTCTAGGTAATAGCGGGCTGTTAAATCTTTTCGATGCGTTTTCGTTCCACGATAAATCCTTAACTTCCATAGTCATTTTAATATAAATGTTTTTGTATTTAAAATAACGATGTATTGCGTAAAGTGTAAGAGAAAAACCGAAACGAAAGATATTCAGAACGTCATCAGTAAAAATAACAGGCCTATGCTTCGAGGCGTATGCGCTGTATGTGGAACTACTAAAACTCAATTCGTGAAAGGAACTGCTTCGAATGGAGGAGATCTAGTCAGTTCTCTAAATTCGGTTACAAGTAACATCAAGTTGCCTTGGGCTAAATTTCAAGGTGAGATGCATTTACCTGGACACTCATTTACGGGACCTGGAACTAGATTAGATTTGAGACTTAATCCCGATGGCACTCCTAAAGAGTGGAGTAAGCCCGTTGACCGAGTCGATAGCGCCGCTTATATTCACGATTTAGCTTACAATCAATACTCCGATACGGCTAATAGGAATGTAGCTGATAGAACTATGATTAATGCTTTGAATAATATTTCTAATCCAAGCTTACGTGAACGAATAGAGAGGAGTTTAGTTAAACCTATATTATCAGCTAAATCGAGTTTGGGATTAGGTTTAAAAAAAGCTTAAAATGGACTGATGAACTAGCGGATGAATTACATAAACCCGTAGTAAGGCATTTTAGAAAAAGGAAGGTGTACGTCGGTGGTATAGATGACATTTGGGCAGCTGATCTGATCGATATGCAGGCATTCGCTAAAGATAACGATAACGTGAAATACTTGTTAACGGTTATAGATGTTTTTTCAAAGTATGGTTGGATCGTGCCACTACATGATAAAAGTGGAAAATCTACAGCTAGTGGGTTCTTGAAAATATTAGAGAGCGGAAGAAAACCGGGTAAAGTATGGGTTGATAAAGGAAAAGAATTTTATAATAAGGATGTAAAGAATTTAGTTGAGTTATATTCCACTGAAAATGAGGAGAAATCCTGTGTTGTTGAGAGATGGAATCGAACGATGAGGGATAAAATGTTTAAGTATTTTACAGCTAATTCAACTCGAAGATATATCGATGTATTAGGCGAAATGGTTAGTAATTATAATAACGCGAGACATTCTTCTATTAAAATGACGCCTGCAAAAGCGAGCCTGAAAAATAATGAAAAGACTGTATGGATGAACTTGTACGGTGATGAAATTTCAGAACCCATTAAGCCTATGTTCTCGGTAGGTGATAAAGTTAGAATAACGAAGAAAAAGACTACATTTGAAAAAGGATACACGGCGAGATGGTCTGAAGAGGTGTTTACCGTGTCTGGAGTTCAATACACTGATCCTCCAACCTATAAGATTAAAGATTATAACGGAGAAGAAATTCAAGGCTCATTCTACGAGCAAGAGCTACAGAAGACGACTCAAGAATTATTTAGAATCGAGAAGATTATTAAGAAACGCGGAAAGAAATCGCTCGTAAAATGGCTTGGTTATCCCGAGTCCTTTAATTCGTGGGTCAATAATGAAGACTTAACGACCGTGTGACGGCTCATCATCGAAACTGACGACTGATCGAAACTGTTGGGAACTTTCGCGACCTTTGACTCATCGATCGATACCTTGGGGATTTCCGATAGTTTCGATCGATGAGTCATAGCGAGAACTTGGGTATTATATAGAAATGTGGTTTCTTATAGGTTCAATTTGTAATAATAACCTATAGTTTGTGACGATTTAAAATGGCCCAGAGGATTTACTTCTCCTCTACACACCTGTGGTTTCAACCTAAGGTCGGGTTCCACCGCAGCTCTATATTAAATTGAGCAAACACCAATTGAATTCGCAATAGGAAGAGCAATGAGCAGAATTTTTTGAATAAATTGTTGCATTTTACGTTGCTATATTATATTTATGGGGAGAATTAGATTTATTATATTTAAATCAAACGGTTGTAACGTGTTGGGTTCTGTAAGCAAACTGAGTGCATTTTGTACGATTCCGTCACAACAAAAAAGATGGCGTTAAACCAGATTAAGACACCTTTAATTCGTTTGAAATCCATGTTATATAAACATCACTTCGCTCAGTCGTTGTTATCTGACAGTCATGTTGAGGTTTCTATATTATTGTAATTCAAGCTTTGTAAATTTCCGTGAAAAGCGCCATAATGGTCACCGAAAAGAGGCCTAAATGCTACTGAAAATAGCCGTTAACGGTCAAGTTATAATGTGATGTAATGTAATTGAACATTTATATAGCGCTCTTTCCAGATATCTACTCAGAGGCGGTATCTGCGCTAGCTATTATGATGTTAATTAAAGTTAAAAATTTAATTTAGTTAGACAAATATTAATTTAGTTAGCATGCTTTATTCATATTGACTACTGATTGTTTATTGTTTATTATATATGATGTATGTACACCAGAATGCTTTGATTGCATACATTTCAATAAAGAATATACTTACTTACTTACTTAATGTCATTACGAACAAATAGATTGCATCAGCTTGCAGAATAAAACAGAGTCATGTAATCTCGGGCCCACGCACACACGAGGAACCAACCAACGGATTCCCGTCGACAGCTGAAGATGGCATGGATGTTCATGTATCTGGGTTTCCTGCGTCGATAGAGAGAGCGACGACAGGTGACAGCGTTCGTAAACACGGTGACGCTGCCGACGAGCAGTCCCTCGAGGGCAAGGTACAGCAAACGAATTCAGACGTGTCGGTCGGTAGATTGAAGAGTCACCGGTGACTAACGGTCGAGGTCATTCCAATGGCCGCGTCGGTCGCCCTCCACCGAGACGAAATCACTCAGCTGCAGGCGTCGTACACGGTCCGTGTGGCTCGAGACCTCGACCGTATACATAGGGCCTGAAAGACCATGCAGTCACGAGGATGCGCAAGGCATACAGCGAAGGAAACGCCCTTTAATAAAGAATATACTCACTTTAATTATTTTACTTTAAACGCATGAAATTCTTGGCAAAACTGACGAATAAGTACGGTACACAAACCTCACATCAAACAACTAAGTCTCAGATTAGTGGAAAATGGAAATGAGCAATTTATAGCCGCATCAAACGCTTTAAAGGTGACGAATCGCCATTTCAAAGGTCTTTTTTGAGTTCAGTTTTAAGTTACAGGTTGCAGCCCAATCTGTGACGTGGTCTAGTTCTGCTGAGATCGTTGCACTGTGTGAGGCGGGTATCAGGAGATAAGTGCCATCAGCAACAATGCAGAGTAAGCTGAAGGAGTCAACAGTGGCTGGCCCACGCACACGTTTGGTACCAACCAACGGATTCAGCGTCGATAGCTGAAGATGGCATGGATGTTCAGAGTCTCTGGACCAAGTTGCGTCGATAGAGTAGAGCGACGACCAGGCTTGTGACAGCGTTCGCAAACACGATGACGCTGCCGACGAGCAGTCCCGGCACTTGTGTAGGGGCGGAAGATAGGGTGGACGTCCGGCTATTCGTCGAGTGAACAAGGAGTACGCAGAAAAGACATAACGTTGAAAAAGAAGGAAGAAAAGTAAGAAACCGTCAATTTTGCCAACTCGGCTTGGCTTCCGATGTCATCATGCCGCCCCCAAGCCTCCATTAGGGCGGCATCATACTGAGTCGCTACTCCACCGAAAACTAAACATAGGCTACAGGGAAGCAGTTTCTTTGTAATGTTTACTAAAAAATGAGCTTATTATATGGCTTATACATAATCCAAATAATCCAGAAGAAATTCATGGCTTAATTTTATTTTTACATTTATCAAAAGTGAAACTTCTACTGCGAAGAACAAGCGGTAGCCGTGTTTGCACTATCACTGTACACCTGGAATAACAAATTAATAATCTCTTAAGAATGCAATTTCCTTGAATAACTGCGTCTTGCCTTACAAATAACGGACAAAATCATGAAGTATGCTAATTCAAATTATGACATTAAGAAATCCCTAAACAAATTAAATAGAATCATTTTTCAAGAGTTGGGAATGGAACTAGGTTAGAAAGGAGGAGGGCGACAGTTATCGATATGACAAAAAAGAATCGATTTTGCACAAATATGATCGTGTCTGCACCCCAGGAAATTTTAACAGGGTCAATATCAGTACAATTATTGTTTGCTATCGTTACATACACAAATACACACATAACATCTGATTACATACACACATGTTTACATACATACATATATTTAATACATAACCGATACATACATCTACATATATACATCCATCAATAAAATGTTCATATATATACATATGTCATGTGAATATACATCCCTGACATTTATAGGCTACATGCACATGAATACATGCATATACAGCACATAGAATGGGAATATATACATGAATGCATACATACATACATACATACATACATACATAGCACATACATATATACACACATACATGCATACTGAAACTGACCACGCGAGGAGTCCAATCTAAACCGACCATAGCAAATGACCGAAATGGTGGTGTATCTTTCGGTTGTACGGTGCTTAATTTATTCAGCAGAATTCTAGACAAATGCTTAGCAAAGTTTATTTTAGACTGAACTCAAGCACTGTGAATGAATGGATGCAGAGTTTAACGCCCTCGTAATCGTAATCTCCAAACTTCTAAAGCCACTTGAAAGCCAAGCGCAGGGCACCTGCCTAACGAGCGCTGCGCTTAGGGTAGTGGCTGCCGTTCGTCGAGTAGCTATTTTGGTGGTATTTTCTGTTTAACGACTAGCTGTGTGGTAACAAAGACCATTAGCGTCGCCCTCCTCCTTTATCCAGGCTTGGGACTGGCAGTACAACAAGCAAACAGTGGCGGAGTTGAAATTATTTTGGCTAAGTATAGCTCTACTTATACTAGAGCGATTTTTTAAGTAAAAGTGTACGCTGTCTTATGAATAGTGATAATATGTTTCTCGCAACATCGTCTGCTTGATATGGAGAGTATGTATAGCATACACAGTTTCCGATTTAAAGATGTCTTCAAAACAAAGAATTTTTCCAATATTTCACAATGTTTAACGACATCTTGTCAATGTGAGGACCTTAACGTAGAACGTCGACTTAAAGCGAAGTCATTTGAAACGATGTATATTATTACGATGGTCCAGTAGTCGTTTTTTAATTCTAGAGTTTAACTATCATTTGACGTGTTTGGGCGATTTAATATATATCTCTCTTTATCAGTGAAGACACTGGTCCGGGTCGGGAGCGCCTCTGATCTTGAGTGGCGCTATATAAATATTCGATTGCGATTACGATAAAATTGAGGAAATGAATGAATGAATGAATGAGTGAATTAATGAAAGCCCTATAATACAACATTGTTTAATTCTCTTTTCTTAGATAAAGTTCCTTTGTTTGCCATCCAGATGGATAATGTTCCTTTGCACGCCATGGCAATGTCCTTAAGTCGCTGTCTCATTTCCTCTGATTATGATTAATTTCGATCATTCCAACGAGCAACAACCGTCATTTCAAAAGACATTCATCGTTTTGCGAAAATACGAATTATATAATATTCACGGTATAGAAAATATAGGTGTCCAAGAAAATGTGATCTTTTGTAATAATCGTCGTTAACGACATCTTGTGGCTGCCAGGGACATTACACATATATTTTTTTTTTGTACGAAAGGTATTGACATTCCTTCTGCTAACATAGTACACGGGTATCCCTAACTTAACGGGACTTCAGTCCCTTCTGGGAAACCGATTGTTTCCCTCAAACTTTGACAAGATAATCATGTGATCTGTCTGTTTTAATTTCTAAACTTATGATCGTTGATTATGATTATTCTGGATCACCACTTGTAAACTATTCTATGGAAATAATAAAAGGATTGATTGAAAGTGTTTCTTCTTAGATGCTTGTTGTGCTTTCTCAAGGTTTCTATACAGCAAAGTTCGTAATGAGCAAATACTGAATAACCTTTTTTTTATTAATCCAATATTTAACGACATCCTATAGCTACAAGGCTGTTGACGTCTTTAAGTTTTTGGTGTATTTCAGTTCATTTTATTGTAATGTTCTCATAAGTTTTCTTTCTCTTTTGTCTTTGATTCAGTTTCTGATAGGATGTTGACGTAGGCTATTTAAAGTTTCTGACGGATTAAGTTCATTTTCGTACACTGTCTGTCATCAGTTTGCTTTCTCTTTTTCTTTTCTTGGCTTGGATTCCATTTCTGACAGGATGCTGCGATTTGACAGATGATTGTTGTCGATCTCTTATTCATATAAATCATTATAATTATACTGTTTTCTCGTCAATCTTATTAACAATATTTTATAGAATATCACATTCATCTATCTAAATTACCATCAAACTATCAATATTACATTTACTGTAGATGCACAGTACTGAATAACCGAACGAAAACGAAATATTTATAGAATCAACAGTACGCGATTTTAAGGTGTCTGAACAGAGCGTATGCAACTTACTATTATTCTATGTTATTCTATGTTTAATGAAATCTTTCGGCTGCCAAGACAGGCGATTTCACCTTAAATGAAATTCAACAGAAGGGACTTTTACAGACACCATGATAGTAGTAGTTGACTCTCTGAGCGCGCTGGTCCACAAGTTGGTACGCCTTGGTTTCCTACCGAAATCTTTCCCCACCTTTGAGGAGCTTTGCAAAAAGCTGATATAGACCTCTTTAGAAACATCTCAACAAATACTAGCCACACCCTCCACGACCTTCTCCCCTGTCAATTGCACTGGTCATGACCTGCGCCCACGCTCACATAACCGTGTTCTCCCTAGATTTGATTCCCTTACCAGGCGCGGCTTCTTAGGTGTCTTAAGGATGTTGTACAGTTAGACATCTGTTTTCTAGTTGACTTAATTTTCCTCTAATTATCGTTTTCTGTATACAGAAATTATTTCTGACTTTGTATGTAAAGCGCTGAGCGTTTGCTTGCGTTTAATAAAGAACATTCTTGACTTACTTACTTAGTAATCCATTCTTTAACGACGTCCTTTGAAGCTACAAAGGTCGTTCACGTCTTTTAAGTTCATTGAAATAGTTCAGTTCATTTTCATATAAATTTCGTCCATCAGTTTCGTTTGCTTCTCTCGTGGTTATTTTTGTGTCTGGTAGATTGTTTAAAATGGCAATGCTTGGCAGGTGGTTGTCGAGCTTTGATTATAATTATATAGATTAATAATTAATATGAACATAGCTCATTTGGCCGTTTGGTTTTTTGCGTTTTCAAATGTGCCCAAACGCTCAAAGTCGACACTGGTTTTGTTCCTATAACCGATCGGCTGAATGGATGAATGGAGAGTTTAATGACATCTTTTGACAGCAAATGGTACTGGCAGAGTTAAACCGATCGGCTATTGTATCCCATACCTATGGAGCATGGGCTTAAAATATATTAAGGGTATAATGAAGGAATTCCACAACTAACAGGCCTATCAGTATTAGTAGTTTCATTTTTGCTACAGTTTGTGATAAGAAGATCATTAGCGTCGCCCTCCTCATTCATCCAGGTAGGGGACTGGCACTGCCTGGCGCTGGGGCACGGACATGCAGTGGCGGCGTTCAATATAACTGCGGGGTGTTCTATTTTATTTATGAGTCGTGTACTAGAGCTAAAACAGGTATGCCAAGTAGGACAAATTTAAGACTTAAAAAGCTGTGTATAGCACCTTACCCGTTTCTTATCCTCAATAATAGCGTATTATTTAGCGTTAAAACCCGGATGTATGCGAATCATAGACCCCTTAAATAACAGGACTGTAGGTGCTCATGCTCGGGACTTGGAACTTGGGTCCATTCTCAATTTACACTTTTTATCACAAAAATGAACGAATAGTCCGATTTGCATGAACTCTTTTTTGTTCTATTTGTCTCGACGAGAGCTATATTGAGGGAAAATATTGACGCTAAATGCTGGATAATTCAAGGTCATTTCAAGGTCAGAAAAAATGAAATCTAGCAAAAATCAGAGAAAAATGGCCAGATCTCAGCCAATAATTCTTGAAATAAGCTAATTCTTTCTTATGTTTCTCTTCTAGATAAGGGGTACCTGGGATCAGAAACAAGGCAATTAAATGTAAGGCGATCCAAGGTTATTTTAAGGTCAAAGAGGTCAATTTGAGAGGACACTCAGAGGAAATAGCCTTAGCTCAGACAAATATTGTTACATTTTAATTCTTCTGATACCAATTTGCTCATGCCGATAAGGGCTACATACAAGAAGACAGTACATAAAGGTTAAAATAATCCAATGTCATTTCAAGGTTTTGCAAGTAGTAAAGTCAGAAAAGTATCTCATAAGTAAAAAGACTTATTCCCAGAAAATTGCAATAGGCTATATTTATCACTTTCGATAGGAACCGCTCGAACAGATTTATATCATTATATGATTTAAGACTTTAGAAACAGGTCTAGTTTTATCAGACATTTTTGTTATGCAAGATTTGAGACTGGAAGCTTTCGAAATGTGGACATGGAGAAGAATGGAAAAAATCAGCTGGACAGAACATATAACAAATGAAGAAGTGTTGGGAATAATTGGAGAAGAAAGAGTCCTTATACGCACAATAAGAGACAGGCAAAGGAAATGGATCGGACACACGCTGAGAGGAGACTCACTACTAAGAACGGTCATCGAAGGAAAAATGAAGGGGAGGAAGACAAGAGGAAGACCAAGACAGATGATGCTGGATTGGATGATGACAAACGGCTACAGGAAACTGAAAGAAGAGGCCCAACAACGAGAGAAGTGGCGACGTCGGACATTTGAACCTGCCTAACAGGCAGAGAACCACAAGAAGAAGAAGAAGATTTGAGAAATTATAAGGTAAATATCCGGCCTCCAGATTTAGAGTGTGCTGTGAGGTTTCACTGAATACATAAAAATCTTTTAATTAGGTGGGATCGGAAGCCCCAAAACGTATACTAAACCTGGAGCGTCATTGAGGCATAGGCCGGCCATGAACTCGAGGCGTGTATTTTTATCAAGAACCTCACAGCTTTATGCTTACTTGCGCCCCGTCAGAATCACGCGGCACTCTACTGAAACGCGTTTCCGAAGTATAACCAAATAATACAATACAATACAACACAATACAATTGGGCGCGGTGGTGTAGGGGTATGTTTGGTGCCTTGCAGTCGGATGGCTGCGGGTTCGAATCAACTTCAAAGCCGGCGCGTAGGGACCCTGGGCAAGTCCTTCACTCGCAATTGCTCATGCGCTTCGGCGCGCAGTAGTCGGGAGTGCCTCTGAATAGGAATCTGGAAGGGGCGCTATAACAAGTGTTCAAATACAATACAATACAATACAATACAGGCAATAATAATAATAAAAATAAAAATTATTATTATTATTATTATTATTATTATTATTTTTATTATTAATCTTTAATGAAGCGCCTGACAAACGCACTGCGCTGTAGGCCTACATTCACATGTTATGACGATTAAACAATTACAAGGAACACAAATCACGGAAGACATAAATCAACAAAGTTCGCAGCCATGCAAGGCGCAAGCTCATTTTACTTTGCTGCCACCTAGGGAATGAAGGCAAATCTAAACCCAAAGTGGCCTTACGGGAATCGAACCCGGTCCGTGAAAACTTCAGGCAAGAGTGTTATCCTCTATACCAGTGGTTCTTAACCTTTTCAAGGGAGCCGAACCCCAAGAGAAATCTATGACCACTCACCGAACCCCTCAAGTTTGAACAATAATTTTTTAACTAACGGGAACAAAAGGACATAAAAATTTGTACCAAAATGTGATGCAATATTAATACATTCAATACACGAACTACTAACAGTTAACTATTTTATTAAATAAAAGTCGAAAAATAAAAATAAAATAGCAAATGATTTATCACTCACACTCATAACTGTATATATTTCAGAGGACCTCTGCCGAACCCCTGGCACTGGCGTCGAACCCCAGGGGTTCGGTCGAACACTGGTTAAGAAACACTGCTCTATACTATCCTCTCCCCGATTATATTCATGGCTTTGATGTTTGCTGTTTTATGCAATAGGAACTGTTAATTACACACCTCTTTTAAGCTGGAAATTCGCCCTATAAGTAAAAGGAGAAGAGCGGTGAAGGACGTTATTCTCATCGCTTCTCTGCTGCAAATGTCAGGTAAAGAATTTCCAAGACCAAACGAATGAAGACATTTAGAAATGAAATGAAATGCTTCAGATATCAGTTTCAATGTCCTATGGAATTCCATTCGTTCACGATTAATTAACAAATTAACGACATAGAAGAAGACATAAGTCAATGAAAATATGATTTTTTCGTTCATCTCTTTTCTGTATCTGTGTTCACTCCTCCCTATCTCCAATCAATAACCACCGAAATCCACTCACCAACCCATCCATCCATCCATCCATCCATCCATCCATCCATCCATCCATCCATCCATCCATCCATCCATCCATCCACATCCATCCATCCATATCCATCCATCCATCCATCCAGACATATCCATCCATCCATCCATCCATCCATCCATCCATCCATCCATCCATCCATCCATCCATCCATCCATCCATCCATCCATCCATCATCCATCCATCCATCCATCCATCCATCCATCCATCCAGTCCATCCATCCATCCATCCATCCATCCATCCATCCATCCATCGATCCATCCATCCATCCATCCATCCATGTCTACCTAACTGTCCATTGACAACATCACAAGCACTAGCTGCATTGCAACCTACAAACTGATGAGGCTGACTAGACTAAAACCTTCACCCTGCGTGCAACCCACGTCAATTAAAAACTTAATGTTAAATTCTCACTTGAATGCTTTACATCTCCCAACATATTGGATTTATTTTCTTTGTTACAGTGTAATAATAGATTATCTAAGGTCTGATCAACATTGGCAGACTTCTTAGATATATGCGGGACTATAATGATTGTGCACCAAGGTGCTGTTGATTTATTAAGGGATATTGACACTAATTTACTTAATGCGAAAAACGTTTATTGTCAGGATACTTTATACTTTTTTAAACTGCATTTATAAGATGTCTGTACACCAAAGTGCGATTAGCAATTGGTTAATAAAGAATATACTTACTTACTTTACTTATATTATTTTCTTTAACTCGACAAGAGCCGCACAATCCATTGTCATGCTTCTTCATTCAAAGAAGTGTTCATTATGGTTCACTTTTCCAAATAGTAGTTGCAGATTTTCACTTCCTTTTTCCCTGTGACGACCTTCCACTGTTAATGATTAAATGGAACATGAAATTATAGGTTCTGTAAGAAACGATTTAAAGGTGTCTAAGCAGAGTTTAATAATTTTACAATAATTTCGAATTGTAACGCGTGTAAGCTGTACTGAATGATCAGTTGGTTCGTTGCTATTTAACGACACTATGCCATAAAAAGAAGATCAGCATTGCCCTCCTTTTTATCTGGCTTGGGACTGGCATTAGATGGATCCAGAGTTTAACGATAGTTATGACAATATGTGCCGTATTTTGGTATTATTACAACGCTGAGCAAATTTGAGGAATTTATAGTATCGATAAAGACCGGTTTTGAGGTGTCTAAACAGTCAATTTTTCAATATTCATTGTTTAGCGACACGTGTTGTCTGTCATAGCCTTTTGACGTCGATCTAGCCAGTCCTACGTAGTTTCGCTTGACACCATTGCACCAATGCATTTGCATGTTTTTCTTCACTTCGCTTTATCTTTATTTCACTTTATGTTGCACCTGTAGAATGATCTTTTGCACTAAGTAATGACATTCAAAGTGTTTACTTTTTATCACATTATTTTTGGGTTTCATGAGAAACACATTTCACACAGCACAGTTCCCCCCGATAGTAGGTGGAAAAAGCTCTGTTAGAACGTGTGAATTGTTCCTTTGGAACGCAGATAGCAGCGTATCCTCAGCTTCAGTAACCATCGTCTCCACATCGCTAAAGTGACCACTCTAAACTTGACAGCCGATACGCTTCTTGATTTCTGGAACCGAATTCTAGACAAAATCGCTTAGAAAAGTTTCGCCGTTTAACACTGAAATCAAACAGTAGCGAATGGATGGAGACAGAGTTTAACGACAACTTATGGCAACAAATGCCGTTGACGTCGACAGAAATTATATCGGCTCAATGTAGTTCTACAGCAGAGCGATGTTTTCATTTCAAAATCTAACGCCGTGTAATGAATAGAAGAAAATTCTTCGCAACAGCGAATTTTAGTAACGGATGTTTATATATGGTAAACTGTTACCGAATTAAAGGTGTCTCTAAAACGCCGATATTTTCCTAGTATTCACAGTTTAACGACATCTTGTCGTTCTGAGGTCCCTAACGTAGACATCGTCTTAAGAAAAATCATTTACATTATTAGGCTACTATTTTCCAATAGTGGTTTAAAATTAACGACATCATTTGACGTGGCTGCGGCGATATACTATATCAATTTCCGGAAATTGAATGAATGAATGAATGAATGAACGAACGAATGAATGAATGAATGAAAGGCCTATAATACAACAGTGTTTAATTCTCTTTTCTTGGATAATGTTCCTTTGTTCGCCATCCAGATAGCAGTGTCCTTATGTCGCTGTCTCATTTCCTCTGATTATGATTAATTTAGATGATGCTATAAATCTGATAATTTCTAATTTTAGTTTCAGCATTTTTGATACATGAGACGGTGGCATGCTAGATGTTAATGCCTCAACGAAAATGAGATATTTATAGGATCGACGCAAGAAATTAAAAGGTGTCTAAGCAAAGTTAATAATGTTAAAATAATTTTGCATATTAATGCGGTGATTATTTACTTCGCTTGTTGTTGTTTAACGACACTGTGTTATTGTATTGTATTGTATTGTATTTGAACACTTGTTATAGCGCCTCTACCAGATTGCCTATTCAGAGGCGCTCCCGACTACTGCGCGAACGCTGAATCGGAGTTTCACGCAGAAGCGATTGAAGGACTTGCCCAGGGTCCCAACGCGGCGACTTTGAGGTGGATTCGAACCCGCAACCCTCCAGCTGCAAGGCACCGAACATATCGCTGTCTAAACCACCGCGCCCCAGTTGTATTGTGATGTGTTGTATTGTGTGTTGTATTGTACTCCACGTTTATAATGCGACCGAGCCACAGTAAAGATCCGAGAAATTAATCTCTGATACACCGACCCGACCGGGAAGCGAACCCAGGGCGCCCGCGTGATTGAGCAGGCACCAACCCACTCGGCCACTGAGGATCCTTATGATTTGCGTCACCCCCTTTCTTTCTCCTAGCTTGGGACTGGCACTGCCACACGTAGGGTATTGGCTGAGTTCTTAGTAGCTGGTTGGTTATTTGCTGTTTAACGACACTGTGTCATAGCAAAGATGACTAAAGGCGCCCTTCTCCTTTCTCCAGGATTGGGACTGGCGCTATACCGAGTATGGTAGTGGCGGAGATGAGCGGCAGAACAATATTTAGGCGTTTAATGTTTAGACAGTTTATCAGTATTAGTTGTTTAGCGACATCTGGTGTCTGCCAGAGCTTTTTCCTTTTCGTTTTTCTCTTTATCTCACTTTCTTTTGCACATTAAGAATGATCTTTTGAAGAAATAATATTATAGTGAACATATATTCGTTTTTGAAAAGTACGGTTAGTCCACTCTTGAGTGTTGCATAAAATCCTTACGGATGACATTGTAATTGTCAAATTATAGCTCGTAATCGTGCCAAAACTAATCCACTCGAAAGTCAAGCGCAGGGCACCAGCTTATTCACGGCTGCGTCTAATCATGTTGTCATCCGAAGCTGTCCGTCCGGTTTGTGGATCACACACACATGTTAGAATGATCCTTTTTTCAGAAATAATAGTGAAACTTGATTCAGTTTTTGAAAAGTATTGTTTGTCCACTCCTGTATGTTGCATAAAAACCTTTCGGATGACACTGGAATTGCCAAATTATGGTTTTTAAGAAAGTATGCCTTGACAGATAACATATGGTTGAATTCAACCTGGGCTAAATAATCTCTGAGTTCGATAAGATGGGCGTTTAACCCAGGGTCATTCCAACGAGCAACAACCGTCAGCCAAGGTAAGGCAAATTCATCGTTTTGCGAAAATACGATTTATATAATATTCAAGGTACAGAAAATATAGGTGTCCAAGAAAAACGGGTCTTTTTGTAATATTCGTCGTTAACGACATCTTGTGGCAGCGAGGGCCGTTGCACAAATAGAATGTACTTTTGTACAAAATGCATTGACATTCAAAGTGTTCCTTCTTATACGAATTTTTGTGCTTTCTTGTGAAACATATATTTAACAGGCTAACAAGGACTGGTGAAATTGTATAATTATGGGAAATGCCGTACATAAAATTAGTAACCCTCTGTCGGCAGGACTTGTTATCCTAACGTCTCACCTTCGAAGCCCAGCAATATTTTTCTTTGAATAATAATTATCAATCGTTCGTATTAAAGATGGGAGATAAACGAAGGAGCTAAAAAAACGTTGAGTTATGAAGCGCCTCTGAAACTTCTGTATGGATACAACTCCTGTGAAAACTAATCCTAATTGGTTTATGGGATCAAGTGATTTGATAGCCACGGGAATGAATTCGTTCTTAACGGGGATGGATAGATACTTAGTGCGTTTGAGTTCAGTGGCTTGCTCTTCATAATTATCATCATTATCGCCATCACTATCATCATCATCATCATCATTATTGGCGTTATTATTATGCTTTTATAAAGCGCCACATTTCATGGCGCTGAGCAATTGTAAGTGAAGAACTTTCTGAAGACGTAAACTTGTAGTAATATATCAGTGAGCGAAAACGAGTAATTTATAGCGACGAGAAGATACAATTTAAAGGTGTCTAAGCAGAGTAAATGCAATTTACTATCATTCCGTGTTTAGTGACATCTTGTGGCTTCTAGGACAGGCGATTACACCTTGAATAAAACTTTCCTGAAGAGTCTTTTATAGACACCGTAATAGAAGTAGTAAACCCATTGTCTAACGACATCCTGTAGCTACAAAGGCCGTTGAAGTCTTTAAAGTACATTGATATAGCTCAGTTCATTTTCATAAATTTTTATTCCATCAGTTTCGTTTTCTTCACTCGACGTTGTTTTTCTGTTCGATAGATTATCGAGATGGCGATGTTAGGCTTTATTGCAGGCCGTCTGTAGTAGGTGTCGAGCTTTGATCATATATAGATTAAATTAAAAATATTTAATATGCGTGTATCGTTTGGTTTCATTCGCTTTTCTATTTAGCAAACAAAGATCAAAGTCCAAAACGTCGACACTGGTTTTGTTCCTAAAATCGATCGGCTTTGGAATGGATGGATCAAGAGTTTCACAACTTACGGGGAAAAGGCCGTTGACGTCGGCAGAATATTATTCTGAACAGTTCACACCGTTCGAAGGACACAATGAACTGATTGGTTGGTAAGTTGTCATAATAAAAATGATTAGCGTCGCCATTTTCATTATTTTATCCAGGCTTGGGACTGGAACGAGAGCACTGGCATTATTGTTCAATATAATTATAACTGTGTTTGGTCTACCTTTATTTATGGGGCGTGCAGTAAACCTAAAAGAGGTATGCAAAAGTAGGATCAATTTCAGTCTTTAGAAAGCGGTGTTAAAACTGCGCATAGTTTTCTTGTTGTTAATAATTATGATTATTTTTTAGCAATATAATAGGGAGTAGCGACAGACCAACGTAAAATAATACAAATGAGATCTTTATAGCATTAGAAAGAAACGATTTAAAGGTGTCTAAGCACACTTTCACAATTGGTACCATTGTATTAATTGTTTAGTGACATCTTGTGACTGCAGAACATCATAATATGGTGTCGCTATTTTACGAAAAATAATGTTTAATGTGACGAAGATATTGCAAGTATGTTTGCAAGTAGTAAAGTAAGAAAATTATTTCTTAAGTAAAAACACGCATTCTCGGTAAAAAAAATTGCGATAGGCTATATTTATCACTTTCTTTAGAAACTATTAAAACTGAATTATATCATCACATAAACTAAGAAAACAGAAAGAGGTCTACTTTTATCAGACTTTTGCAAGCGTTAAGAAATTATATGGTAAATATCCGCCGTCAGATTTAAAGTGTTTGTCAGGTTTAACTGAAAACTTTAAATGACAGTAACCTACAGTTACTGTAGGCTACCTGTTGTTTGAAGGTGCCCAAACGTAAAATAAACCCGGAGCGTCATTCAATCGAAAGACGACCCAGAAGAGACGGGGGGCCCGATAGCGCATTGGATAACATCTGGCTTAGAGATCGAGAGGTACCGAGTTCGAGTCCCGTTGGGCGGATATGCTATGTAGGCTGCTATTAGCGTCGTTGTATTGCAAGCTGTCTGTTCTGTTAGTAGTTAAGATTTAAATTGCATAACATGTAAATGTACAGCGCAGTGCGTTTGTCAGGCGCTTAATAAAGAAAAGATTATTATTATTATTATTATTATTATTATTATTATTATTATTATTATTATTATTATTATTATTATTATTATTATTATTATTATTATTATTATTATTATTATTATTATTATTATTATTATTATTGTTATTATTATTATTATTATTGTTATTATTATTATTATTATTATTATTATTATTATTATTATTATTATTATGTATATCCACAACCTGACAGCTTTCTGCATACATCCGCTCGCATTCAGGTTAGACTTCAGCGGCGCTTTCCTGAAACGTGTTTCCGAAATTCCGAGAAATAACCAAATGCAGTTATGACTTTGATGTTTCCTGTATTATGCCATACGAACGGTAGGAGCTGTTCAAAATAATTACCCACCTCCCAGAAGAGTATTATTTGCCCGACAAAAGAAACCAGAGGAGTTGTTTTATTAACGCACAAAATCGGAAAGAACTGTTAAAAATAATTATACACCTCTTTTAAGTATCCTACTCGCCATATATATACTGAGAGCCTGCCAATTCGATGTTTGTGTCTTCCAAGCAATTCTATGTATAATAATTGGGGTATGTCAGACCCCACCTCACCTGAAACGTTACAATGCTTCACCTAACCTCCAAAGGGTTAAGAAACATTTCTTGTACACGACAATATTATTGCTGCTACATAATATTATTGTTGAATTCGCATCAGATACCACATTGCATGTATCAAAGACGTTATGAACAATATTTTTTATGTCGTTAAACAATGAACATTAATGCCATTTTAAGGTTATGTTTGGACAATCTTAAATGGTGTCTTTTGGACGCTATGAATTCATTGTCACTGCACTGTATATGTTTTAAATTGTCGTCAACGACCTTTGATGTCATATGACGACGTTAAACCTTGTAGTAAAAAAATGCGATGTTTGAATATAATATTTCTTTAATAATGCTTGATTTTACTGATTGATGACTTCTTAAAAATTCAAAAGTGGACTTCATGTTAAACTTTCGTGTCTCTTAAATTTGTAAAACAAATGATATTGAAATAAATAGATTAAGAAGTAAATGTGCATTAAGAATGGTGATCAAGAATTAATTTAAGAAACATTTCTTGTATACGACAATTGCTGCTAAATATTGCATAAGATATTTGCATCAGATACCAAATTGCATGTATCAAACTGTAGGCCTATATTTATGAATTGTAATTTTTTATGTCGTTAAACAATGAACACTATGACATTTTAAGGTTATGTTTGGACAGTCTTAAATGGTGTCTGTCATCATCATCATCATCATCATCATCATCATCATCATCATCATCATCATCATCATCATCATCATCATCATCATCATCATCATCATCATCATCATCATCATCATCATCATCATCATCATCATCATCATCATCATCATCATCATCATCATCATCATCATCATATTCGTTTATTTAACACTAAACTGTCGACAAAACGCAACAGAATACATGAGTTATTGAGAGTGGCAGTTTTTCATCTAATAGACGTTTTTGAAAAGCATGCGTGGAACGAAGATCTTATTGTTCTTTGTTGTAAGTTCGAAGGGGTGAGGCCTAAGGCGTAGGTTATAGTTGCTAACAGACCGAGTTGGAGTGTGACGACGTTAAACCTAAATAAATGCCCTGAGAGAAATATCCTCTGACCAGATCTCCTCTCCTCTGACCAGATATTCCTTCCTCTCACCAGATCTCCTTTCCTCTTTCCAAATATCGTCTTCTCTCACCAGATCTCTCTCCTCTCACCAGATCTACTCTGCTCTCACCAGATCTCTCTCCACTCACCAGATCTCCTCTCCTCTCACCAGATATCCTCTCATCAAGTCATCCTTCTTTTCGCCAGATCGCCTATCCTCTCACTTGATCTCCTCTTTCTCTCACCAGATCTACTACCCTCTCACCTGATCTCCTATCCTTTCACTAGATCTCTCCTCTGACCACATCTTCTTTCTCCCACTAGACATCCTCTCCTCTCTCCAGATATCCTCTTCTCTCACCAGATCTGTTCTTTTTCTCACCAGATCTCCTCTCACAAGATCTCCTTTCCTCTAACCAGATCTCCGCTCCTCTCATCAAATCATCCTTCTCGCCAGATCTCCTATCCTCTCACTTGATCTCCTCTCCTCTCGCCAGATCTACTATCCTCTGGCCAGATCTCTCCTCTGACCAGATCTACTTTCCTCTCACCAGATCGCCTATCCTCTCATCAGATCTCCTATCCTCTCACCAGATCTCATCTTCTCTCCCCAGATCTTCTTTCCCATCGCCAAATGTCCTCTCCTCTCGACAGATCTCTAATTCTCTCGCCAGATCTCCTATCCTCTCACCTGATCTCCTCTTCTCTCACCTGATCTCCTCTTCTCTCACCAGACCTCATCTCCTCTCACCAGATCTAATATCCTCTCACCAGATCTCCTATCCTCTCATCTGATCTTCTCTCCTCTGACCAGATCTTTCCTTTCATCAGATCGCCTCTCCTCTCATCAGATCTCCTCTTCTCTCACCAGATCTGATCCTATCCTCTCACCAGATCAACTCTCCTCTCACCAGATCTTCTCTCTTCTTCTCACATTTATTACGTAATTAGCTTTGATATATAATATTATTGAATAAAACACTAGAAATGCGTACGCCTGATATGCAAGTACTGATACAGGGGTCAGATTGACCCCTTGGTGCTTAAAGGTAGAACAGCAAAATCTCAGAAATTGTGAATCCCCCCGAGTTCAAATTTTGGCAGAGGGTATACCCTACTAAGTTAGGAAAGGTCATGAAATTACAGGACTCTGGCTATATCTGGGGCGGAGGTGCGTTCCGCTAAAAACCAAAAGGGGTCAGATTGACCCTTCGGTGCTTCTAGTGTTAACGCACAAAAACGGCAAGAACTGTTAAAAATAATTATACACCTCTTTTAAGTATACTACTCGCCTTATATATAATGAAAGCTTACCAATGCGCTGAGAGAAATACATACGTGCGGCATACAGTGAAAGGCGATCATTGCTACGGGCGTCCAACTGGCATGCAGTGTTCGATGCAGCAAGAGCGTCCAGCGCCAGTAAACGCGGAGTCGATGAGAGGAGGATGTTGGAGCGACCTCTCCGTTGGAGGAGAAACTGGAAAAGATTCCGGACGGAGCAGATGTTTACAATGGCAATGCAGAAAAACGGAATCTCGAAATGCATCAATGAGTTCACGGTCTTATGTTAAATACTGGTCGCCATAGAAACAATGGCATAACATAGCAACAGCTCAACATAGCAACGGAATAACATGTTGAATTTAAAGCAGACGACCAAACGTCGACATACGGAAGAAATTAGCATCAACATTAACCGATTACCATAGCAACGTCGTAACGTAGCAACGGTGCAACATATCAACAACATTACATCACGACAACGGATGAAATCGACAACGGCGTAACATGGCAACGGTGTTGCATAGTAGCGTAACCGAAAACTGTTGTAACACGATAATATTATGACAATGGTATAAACCAGCAACGATTTAAGCATAACATAACAACGGTGTAACATAGCAGCAGCGTAAGAATGTAAGATAGTAAAGGTGGTAACGGATAGTAACAGTGTAAAATAGCAACAGAGCAATAACGCGAGATTGTGACGGTGTAAGGTCGCAACGGTGCAACATAGCAACGGTGTAACATAGCAACGGTGTAACATAGCAACGGTGTAACATAGCAACGGTGTAACATAGCAACGGTGTAACATAGCAACGGTGTAACATAGCAACGGTGTAACATAGCAACGGTGTAACATGGCAACGGTGTCATGCGGACTTTTCAGGAAAATATCCACGATGGATAACTAAACGACTTGAAATGCCGAGACGTTGCGTATAATATCTGATCTGAAAGATTTTCATCGAGTTTTGCAATAATTTCGTGTTTCCTGTCTGTATTTGGCGAGTCTTTTGCAGCGATGAAGGACGTCGTTCTGATCGTTTCTCTTCTGCTGATGTCAGGTAAAGTTTTACCAGAACCATAAGAATAAATAAAATGGAAATAAAATAAAAAGCTTCAGATATCATTTTAGACATCGAATCGAATTCTCTTCGTTCACGACTAGTTAACAAATAAATTACATAAAAGAAGAAATTAGTCAATACAAGTATAATTTCTTCAATCATCTCTTGTCTTTATTTCAGTTCACTCCCACCCATCCATCAACTCAACAACACACCCACCGACCACCCACCCATACACCCATCCGTCCATCCATCATGTCAGATTCGAAGTATTTGTAAAATTTGTAAAGCGCTTCTGACAGTATATACTATTCAGCGTTAAAGCCGCGAGGGAACATTAAAGTCTTCAAGCAGCGGGCAGATGAGGGAGGGACCCCAGCCAATGACTTCGAGCGTACAAAGGGGAAGGTCATTCCAAGAGGAAGGACCCACAATGGCCAAGGTGCGTTGTTGGACCATGGCAGTTCTTGCCCGAGGACAAATAGTTCAAGACGGTCTAGAGAGTAGAGGACGAAGAGAAACAGCAGAGGTGGGCTTGCATATCAGATCACAAAGGTACTTGGGAGCCCGTCCTTGTTGAGTTCTGGAAACCATGAGCAAGATCTTGTACCGGATTCGCGATGCAACGGGAAGCCAATGCAGTTGACCAATTATGAGTTAAAAAGTGAGAGAAGCGAGGAGGTTGGCAATGAGCCTAGCTGCCGAGTTCAGGACCGACTGAATGGAGGATAGTCGTACCTTGGGAAGACCAGCCAGTGACGAATTACAGTAATCAATGCGACAGCAGATGAAAGCATGGACTATGGCTTTGAAAACAAAGGAGACAGATCTCCTAATAGACCGCAAGCGCCTCAACTGGCAGTAGCAAGAGCGCGTTAGGTTCAGAAGATGTTCAGAGAACGTTAAATTACTGTCCAGTGTGACATCTAAACCTCGGACGAGAAAGCAGGATACTTCGCAGGATAGTAGCCTACTGGAAAATAAAGTTTAAGTTGGCGGAGTAATTACAGTTGTTTGGCTAAATGCACTGAGGAGCGGAGGCTGTGGCTGTTGGAATAATTGAACAGACGACGACCTGGAAAGTGCGAAGCCATCAATCAGAGTAGAGACGCCATTAACTCCGACCGACTTCAACGGTTGCAGCTACTGTTAATACGGTTGTTAAGGATAAGCTGTTGTTGTTGTTGGTGAAGAAGGTATTGCCTGAGGAGGAAAATGATGATGACGATGATGATGACGATGATGATGATGACGACGATGATGGTGATTACGATGATGTGATGATGATGATGATGAGCAGGAGGATGACTTAGAAGATGATGAGGAGGAATGTGATAATGACGATTAGGATGAGTGTTATAATGGTGGTGATGATCAGTAAGTACATTGCAACGCGTCCTTTGAGTAAGACTTTGTTTTATTAAGGCGCATTAAAAATACAAGTTGTATTGTAATTTGTATTGATGATGATGATGAGGATGATGATGATGAGGATGATGATGATGATGATGATAACGAATATGATTGAGATGATGATGATGATGACGACGAGAGAGACAATAGGAGTAGTAGCTATTGATTGTTAAGTGATTGATTTTTTTCTCTTCTTCTTCATCATTATCATCGTTATCTTTTCTTCTTCTTTGGAAGCCAGTTCGGGGAACAACAGCGATCGAGGGAGAGAGAGAAGCACACACAGAGAGAGAGAGAGAGAGAGAGAGAGAGAGAGAGAGAGAGACAGACAGACAGACAGACAGACAGACAGACAGACAGACAGACAGACAGACAGACAGACAGACAGACAGACAGAGACAGAGACAGAGACAGAGACAGAGACAGAGACAGAGACAGAGACAGAGACAGAGACAGAGACAGAGACAGAGACAGAGGAGCAGAGACAGACAGACAGACAGACAGACAGAGAGACAGACAGACAGACAGACAGAGAGAGACAGAGACAGATACAGAGGGAGAGAGAGAACAGACAGGCAGAGACAGATACAGAGACAGACGAGACAGACAGACAGAGATGGATGGTCAGACGGACGAAGGGAGGGAGAGAGGGATGGATGGACAGACGGACGAAGGGAGGGATGGATGGATGAACGGTTGATCCTTTAGGCCAATAAACTTGATCTATGTGGTTGGAATCCGTCAAGCGGGAAAAGAACGACGCAGAAAAAGACTTTTATTGGATCGGCCACGTACGAAAAGGTTCATTTGACACGACCAGGGCTTTGATCGAAGACGGATCGAGAAAAATATTGAGGACGGTTTTCGGGGATAGATATACATACTAGCGTACATACGTACTTACTTGCTTACATTTACAAACAAAGCAATGAAACAACTCAGGGTCGAAATGTTCCTAAGAAGATGTAAAAACGATTGGTTTATAAGCTGTCTTTACACTCCTTATTCTTAACCAATGATATACAGCCTATACAGGTAGCCCACATGTCACGATAGCCAATGGGTTAGATGACTCGCGTTGTAACGTACACGGGTTCGATCCTCCTCTCGGAGACGTTCTCATTATACTTCTGATATCACCTTTGGATGCCTAGAAATACGTCGCTCTGTAAGTTTGTAGTAATTATTACGGCTATAATGAGAGACATAATATATTATTGATATGCAGCGAAATAAAGGTGTCGTAAAAGAACCAGGTATATTTCTAGTATTCGTTGCTAAACGACCTCTTGCGACTGATAGGGTCGTTGACGTCATAATAACAGATCTGAGGCTTGACTAAGTTTCGATTTCAGTAATTTAACGACATCTTATGGCATTTGTTGCTGGTAGGAATTAATTTTTGTTTGAATATTTTAGCTACATCGTATATGATCAAATGCTGAAAACGTGAATAGATAGTGAATTATTTATTTATACCAACGTTTAACGTCGTCCTATGACATCAAAGGCCGTTGACGACAATACAGGAAAGATACAATTCAATGATTACAAGAAACTTATAGCATCCGAATGACACCAAGAGAGTGATAGATAGTGAATGCAGCGGTTCTCGCCATGATATAGCTTACGGAGGAGTCGAATAAGAGGTGTCTTAAAAGAACCCGTATTTCGTAGTATTGTATTGTATTTGAACACTTGTTATAGCGCCCCTACCAGATTGCCCATTCAGAGGCGCTCCCGACTACTGCACAGACGCTGAGCTGAATTTGGTTTCACGCCGAAGCGCATGAGCAATTGCGAGTGAAGGACTTGCCCAGGGTCCCTACGCGGCGGCTTTGAGGTGGATTCGAACCCGCAACCCTCCAGCTGCAAGGCACCGAACATACCCCTATACCACCGCGCCCCAGTATATTGTGTTGTGTTGTATTGTGTTGTATTGTACTCCACGTTTATATTTGCGACCGAGCCACCCGCAGTAAAGATCCGAGAAATTAATCTCTGATAAACCGACCGACCCGGAATCGAACCCAGGCCGCCGGCGTGGTGAGCGGGCTACCAACCCACTCGGCCACTCAGGACGTGGTCTAGTTCTGCTGCGATCGTTGCACTATGTGAGGCGGGTACCAGCAGATAAGTGTCATCAGCACATTTTGATTATCCTGTTTGAAGGGTGGACCGGCTTGAGTTTTGAAATAGCTGTTATAAAGTTAGCTGGTCCCAAACCCGATCCCTGAACTATGCTGGCGCCAAAAGTCTTTGTTAGGTTTACTTGACAACTTGATAGTAACTTACAGCACCTGTGGTTTGAATGCGCCAAAACGTAAAATAAACCCGGAGCGTCATTGAGTCTAAGGCCGGACCAGTATATCCAGAACCTGGCAGCTTTCTGCATACATCCGCCCGCATTCCAGGTCAGGCTTAGTTTGCCGCACGATCAGATTCAGCGGGGCTCTACTGAAACACGTTTCCGAGAAATAACTAAATAATAATAATAATAATAATAATATCTTTTCTTTAATAAGCGCCTGACAAACGCACTGCGCTGTACATTTACATGTTATGCAATTTAAATCTTAACTACTAACAGAACAGACAGCCTGCAATACAACGTATTGCAGTTATGACTTTGATGTTTTCTGTATTATGCCATGCGAACGGTAGGAGCTGTTTCAAAATAATTACAAACATCCTTAAAGCGTATTATTTGCCCTACAAGAAAAAGCAGAAAAGCTGTTCTTTATGATGGCATAAAAACAGTGAGAACTGCTCAAATATAATTAGACACCTCTTTTAAGTATTCTACTCGCTTTTATATATTGACAGCTTACCAATGCGCTGAGAGAAATACATACGTGCGGCATACAGTAAAAGGCGATCATTGCTACGGGCGTCCAAATGGCATGCAGTAGTATTCGATGCAGCAAGAGAGTCCAGCGCCTGTAAATGCGGAGTCGATGAGAGGAGGATGTTGGAGCGCCCTCTCTGTTGGAGGAGAAACTGGAAAAGATTCCGGGTGGAACAGATGTTTACAATGGCAATGCAGAAATTTGGACTTTCGAAATACATCAATGCGTTCACGATCTTATGTTAAATACTGGTCACCATAGAAGCAACGGCATAACATAGCAACGGCTCAACATAGCAACGGAATAACATGTTGAATTTTAAGCAGATGACCAAACGTCGACATACGGAAGAAATTAGCGTTAACATTAACCGATTAACATAGCAACGACGTAACTTAGCAACGGTGCAACATATCAACAACATTACATCACGACAACGGTTGAAATCGACAACGGTAACATGTCAACGGTGTTGCATAGTAGCGTAACCGAAAACTGTTGTAACACGGTGATATCGCAATGGTATAAACCAGCATCGATTCAAGCATAAAATAGAAACGGTGCAACATAGCAGCAGTGCGCGAATGTAAGATAGTAAAGTTGATGACAGATGGTAACGGTGTAAAATAGCAACAGAACAATAATGCGAGATTGTGACGGTGTAAGTTTGCAACGGTGTAACATAGCAACGGTGTAACATAACAGCGGTGTAACATAGCAACGGTGTTACATAGCAACGATGTAACATAGCAACGGTGCAACATAGCAACGGTGTAACATAGCAACGGTGTCATGCGGACATTTCAGGAAAAGATTCACGATGAAGTAACTAAACGAATTCAAATGCTGAGACGTTGCTTATAATCCCTGATCTGAAAGATTTTCATCGAGTTTTGCAATAATTTTCGTTTTTCCGTCTGAATTTTGCGAGTCTTTTGCAGCGATGAAGGACGTATTTCTCATCGTTTCTCTTCTGCTGATGTCAGGTAAAGTTTTTCCAAAACGAAACAAATAAAGAAAACAGAAATTAAATAAAAAGCTTTAGATTTCTATTCTATTCTATTCTATTCTATTCTGTTTACGGACTTATAAAGCGCCTCTCGCTGTACATTTTAGACATCGAATCGAATTCTCTTCGTTCACGACTAGTTAACAAATAAATTACATAGAAGAAGAAATACGTCAATAAAAATATAATTTCTTTATTCATCTCTTGTCTTTATTTCAGTTCACTCCCTCCCCCCATCCATCTATCCATCTATCCATCAACTCACCCACACACCCACTGTCCATCCACCCATACACCCTTCCATTCATTATGTCAAGTTCGGAGTATTTATAAATTTGTAAAGCGCTTCTGACAGTATAATATACTATTCAGCGTTAAAGACCCGAGGGAACGAAAAAGCAGCGGACAGATGAGGGAGAGACCCCAGCCAATATCTTAGAGCTAATATAGGGGAAGGTCATTCCAAGAGGGATCCACAATGGACAAGGCGCATTGCTGGACCGTAGCAGTCCTTGCCCGAGGGACAAATAGATCAAGACGGTCTAGAGAGCAGAGAACGAAGAGAAACAGCAAAGATTGGACTTACACATCAGATCACAAAGGTACTTGGGAGCCCGTCCTCGTTGAGTTCTGGAAACCATGAGCAAGATCTTTTTCCGGATTCGAGAAGCAACGGGAAACCAATGCAGTTCATCAATATACAAGTTGAAACGTGAGAGAAGTGAGGAAGGCGGGCAGTGAGCCTAGCTGCCGAGTTCAGGACTGATTGAAGGGAGGATAGTCGTACATTGAAAAGACCAGCCAGTAACGAATTACAGTAATCAATGCGACGGCAGATGAAAGCATGGACTATGGCTGTGAAAACAGGAGACAGATCTCCTAATAGAACGCAAGCGCCTCTACTGGCAGTAGCAAGAACGCGATAGGTTCAGAAGATGTTCAGAGAACGTTAAATTGCAGTCCAGTGTGATATCTAAACCACGGACGAGAAAGCAAACTCAGGACACATCGCAGGATAGTAATGGAAATAAAGTTTAAGTTGCTGGAGTAATTGCTGTTGTATGGCTAAATGCACTGAGAAGCAGAGGCGGCTGTTGGCATAATTGAGCAGACGACGACGACCTGGAAAGTGCGAAGCCATCAATCAGAGCAGAGACGCCATTAACTGCGACCGACTTCAACGGCTGCAGCTACTGTTAATACGGTTGTTAAGGATAAGCTGTTGTTGTTGGCGGAGAAGGTGATGCCTGAGGAGGATAATGTGATGGTGATGATGGTGATTACGATGATGTGATGATGTTGATGATGATGATGATGTTGATGATGATGATGATGATGTTGATGATGATGATGATGATGATGATGATGACAGTGTGATTCTCGTTAACGATAACGATAACGAAAATGTTCGTTAACGAAAATAAAATTATTTCGTTAACGATAACTATAACTATAACTAAAAATATCACTAACTATAACTATAACTATAACGAAAATAACACTAACGAAAATTCATCTTTATTTTCGTTAATGCAAAAAAAATAAAAATAGGAAGTGCAATATAGACGTTTCGACATAAATGATAAGGAAAAAATGCGATATTTTTAATATGCAATTTGTCAGTTACTTTGGAATCTCGTGTATTCATGAAGCTGAATGCACCCATGCATCAAAAGGCTTTCAAAGCTCTGAGCAAATTGTGAAACAGCGTGTTAATACGCACAATTTTGCTTATAGCCTTAATTATTGTAACTAAGTAGTAACTAAAATTAACTAAAATAAAAATCCATTAACTATAACTATAACTATAACTAAAATAAAATCTGCAAGGAGAATCACACTGTGATGATGATGATGATAACGAACATGATTGAGATAATTATGATGATGATGATGACGAGAGAGACAATAGATGTAGTAGCTATTGATTGTTAATTGATTGATTTTGTTCTCTTCTTCTTCATCATTATCATCATCATCTTTTCTTCTTCTTTGGAAGCCAGTTCGGGGAACAAAAGCGATCGAGTGGACAGAGAGAAGCACACAGAGAGAGAGAGACAGAGATAGACAGAGACAGACAGACAGACAGACAGAGACAGAGGCAGAGACAGAGACAGACAGAGACAGAGACAGACAGACAGACAGACATAGATGGATGGTCAGACGGACGAAGGGAGGGAGGGAGGGATGGATGGATGGATGGATGGACGGTTGATCCTTTAGGCCAATAAACTTGATCTATGTGGTTGGAATCCGTCAAGCGGGAAAAGAACGACTCAGAAAAAGACTTTTATTGGATCGGCCACGTACGAAAAGGTTCGACTGACACTGCAAGGGCTTTCAGACAGACAGACAGACAGACAGACAGACAGACAGGACAGACAGACAGACAGACAGACAGACAGACAGACAGACAGACAGACAGAGACAGAGACAGACAGACAGAGAATGAGAGACATACAGACAGACACAGACAGACATACAGAGACGGACGTACAGAGAAATGGATGGATGGACGGTTGATCCTTTAGGCCAATAAACTTGATCTATGTGGTTGGAATCCGTCAAGCGGGAAAAGAACGACTCAGAAAAAGACTTTTATTGGATCGGCCACGTACGAAAAGGTTCATTGGACACGACCACGGCTTTGATCGAAGACGGATCGAGATAAATATCGAGGACGGATCGAGGATGGATATACATACTTGCGTACATGCATACTTACTTACAAACAAAGCAATAAATCAACGCAGGGTCAAAATGTTCCTAAGAAGATCTAAAAACGATTGGTTTATAAACTGTCTTTACACACCTTATTCTTAACCGATGATACGTTATAACGTATAGAGTACGGGTTCGATCCTCCCCAGAGACATTTTTTTTAACTTCTGATATCACCTTTGGATGCCTAGAAATACGTCGCTCTGTGTGTCAGTAATGATTAGGGCTGAAATGAGAGACTTAATATATCATTGATATGCAACGAAATAAAGGTGTCTTAAAAGAATCAGGTATATTTCTAGTATTCGTTGCTAAACGACCTCTCGCGACTGATAGGGTCGTTGACGTCATAATAACAGATCTGTGACTGGACAAAGTTTCGATTTAAGTAATTTAACGACATCTTATGACATTTGTTGCTGGTAGGAATTAATTTTTGTTTGAATATTTTAGCTACATCGTATAGTATCAATGCTGAAAACGTGAATAGATAGTGAATTATTTATTTATACCAACGTTTAACGTCGTCCTATGACATCAAAGGCCGTTGACGACAATACAGGAAAGATACAATTCAATGATTACAAGAAACTTATAGCATCCGAATGACACCAAGAGAGTGATAGATAGTGAATGCAGCGGTTCTCGCCATGATATAGCTTACGGAGGAGTCGAATAAGAGGTGTCTTAAAATAACCCGTATTTCGTAGTATTGTATTGTATTTGAACACTTGTTATAGCGCCCCTACCAGATTGCCCATTCAGAGGCGCTCCCGACTACTGCGCGGACGCTGAATCGGAGTTTCATTCCGATGCGCATGAGCAATTGCGAGTGAAGGACTTGCCCAGGGTCCCTACGCGGCGGCTTTGAGGTGGATTCGAACCCGCAACCCTCCAGCTGCAAGGCACCGAACATACCCCTATACCACTGCGCCCAGTTGTATTGTGTTGTGTTGTATTGTATTGTATTGTACTCCACGTTTATATTGCGACCGAGCCACCCGCAGTAAAGATCCGAGAAATTAATCTCTGATAAACCGACCGACCCGGAATCGAACCCAGGCCGCCGGCGTGGTGAGCGGGCTACCAACCCACTCGGCCACTCAGGACGTGGTCTAGTTCTGCTGCGATCGTTGCACTATGTGAGGCGGGTACCAGCAGGTAAGTGTCATCAGCATATTTGATTATCCTGTTTGAAGGGTGGACCGGCTTGAGTTTTGAAATAGCTGTTATATAGTTAGCTGGTCCCAAACCCGATCACTGAACTAAGCTTATGCTGGCGCAGATGCTAATAATTGCGGCAATTAAGCCATTGAATTTGGTTGCATGTTTACGATTGTCTAAAAAGGCAATTATTCAGTTATAAATACAGTCAGGGATGGGCAATCTGGCGAGTTGCTCTGTGAGATATGAATGACTGAATCGAATGCGATCAGATGAACATATTATTGGTTTTCATTGAGAAGTTCCAATAGGTTGTGGGTTAAGGCAATTAGGGCTGCCGTGGTAGAACCCTGCAGTGGGACAGAATGCAAATTGATCTAAGAAGTCCTGGTTTTGGTGTGGTTCTGTCAAAAAAGGATAGAAAAAACGGCGCACAATAAATTTCTCAAGGAGACGGCATAGAATGGGGGTGACTGATATAGGGCGAAAATCTGCGACATCAGACGGGTGAGGAACCTTAGGTACTGGCGTAATGGTGCTTATTTTCCACTGAGGTGGTACATAATTATGACGAAAGAATATAAACATTGCAGAGATGGGTTATGGGTTCTGCCAGCATATTTGATATTTCTGTCTGAAATTGAACCCTCGAGTTTATAATCGGTAAAGGCAAATTCACCATTTTTGCGAAAACACGATTTATGTAATGGTTAAGGTACAAGAAATATAGGTGTCCAAGAAAAAACGGTCTTTTTGTAATATTCCTCGTTAGCGACATCTTGTAGCCTCCAGGGCCGTTGCGCAAATAGAATGTACTTTTGCACGAAATGTATTGCCATTCAAAGTGTTCTTTCTTAGACGAATTTTGTGTTTTCTTGAGAAACATATATTTAAATTAACGCAGCAATGCGCTTTCAAGGCTAACAAGGACTGGTGAAATTGTATAATTATGGGAAATGCCGTCATGAAATTAGTAACCCTCTGTCGGCAGGACTTGTTATCCTAACGTCTCACCTTCGAAGCCCAGCAATATTTTTATTTGAATAATATCAATCCTTCGTATTAAAGGTGGGAGTTAAACGAAGGAGATACAAAATCGTCGAGTTATGAGGCGCCTCTGTAAACTTCTGTATGGATACAACTCCTGTGAAAACTAATCCCGTTTGGTTTATGGGGTCAATTGATTCGATAGCCATGGGGAAGAATTCGTTCTTAACCCTAGGGCTACCAAGCTTTTTTTGTAACACGGACTACCAAGGGGGGTGGTTACCACCCCCCTGGATTTCGTGTTTGGTTTTACATATCATAACTTGTAATATAGCATTGGATTCAGCATTCATTTCTGCACAGAATGGTATATTTAGTTGTACATTATGTGAATGCACCTCGAAATTACATCACTTTTAACAACGGAACCCATTAATTAGCAATATTGTATATTATTGCGTACATTTTGTACTTTTTGGATAAACAAATATAAGATTATGTGTGTTTTGAAACTAATCTATGTATAAAAGATACACAAAATCATCCCTACACATGTTTATATAGTATAAATGTACATCCATACATATATATCCATACATATATATATCGGTTTACGTTGTAATGCTGTATTCAGCCATTTTCACACAGATTACGCGTATTATTATTTATTTTGATCACTTCCGGTATTCAAAAGACAAAAATGTAGGTATGCAAATGAAGCCCTTCATTCCCTCTAAAGAATGGTATCTTTGTTTCTCTTCCAGGAAGACAAATGAATACACTACAGACAAAAAACTAAGGGGGAGTCCTTCCATTCAGCCATTTTTCACGCATATTACGCGTATTATTATTTATTTTGAGCACTTCCGGTTGTCTCAGGTCAACTCAGTGACCATAGAAATGTAGCCCCACATTCCCTCTATAGAATGGTAAAATTTGTGTCTCTTAATATTAAATGACGGATAAGATATAGTCGAAAATCTAGGGGGGTGGTATCCACCCCCTGGTGCCTCGGGTATATTGGGTATAACTCTTGAACGGTGTGAGATATCATCTCACATTTTACCTCAAAACGTGTGTAAATGAACCCCTACAGCTACCTAAAAGGTCAAATTTTTATTCCATATGGAAAAAGTTTGAGATGAAAAAAACCTAGGGGTGGCAACCACCCCTTTGGTAGCCCGAGGGTTAAATTAATTAAATTTACGGGGTTGGATAGATACTTAGTGGGTTTGAGTTCAGTGGTTTGCTCTTCATAATTATCATCATTATCGCAATCACTATCATCATCATCATAATAATTATTGGCGTTATTATTATGCTTTTATAAAGCGCCACATTTCATGGCGCTGAGCAATTGTAAGCGAAGAACTTTCTCAAGCCGTGAACTTGTAGTAATATTATAAGTGAGCGAAAACGAAGAATTTATAGCGATAAGAGATCACAATTTAAAGGTGTCTAAGCAGAGGGTATGCAATTTACTATTATTCTGTGTTTAGTGACATCTTGTGGCTTCTACTACAAGCGATTACACCTTTAATAAAACTTTCCTGAAGTGTCTCTTACAGACACCATAATAGAAGTAGTAAATTCATTGTCTAACGACATCCTGTAGCTACAAAGGCCGTTGACGTATTTAAAGTACATCGATATAGTTCAGTTCATTTTCGAAATTTTATTCCATCAATTTCGTTTGCTTCTCTCGACCTTGTTTTTCTGTTCGATAGATTATTGAGAGGACGATGTTAGGCGGATAGTAGGTGTCGAGCTTTGATCATATATTATAGATTAAATTATAAATATTTAATATACGTGTATCATTTCGCCTTTTGGTTTGATTCCATTTTCTATTTAACAAACAAGGATCTAAGTTCAAAACGTCGACAGTCGTTTTGTTCTTAAAACCGATCGGCTGAATGGATGGATCAAGAGTGTCACGACAACTTACGGGGAAAAGGCCGTTGACGTCGGCAGAATATTATTCTGAACAGTTCACACCGTTCGAGAGACACAATGAACTGATTGGTTGGTTGGTTGTCATAATAAAAATTATTAGCGTCGCCATTTTCATTTATCCAGTCTTGGGACTGGAACGAGAGCACGGACATCATTGTGCAATACAATCATAACTGTGTTTGGTCTACCTTTATTTATGGGGCGTGTAGTAAACCTAAAAGAGGTATGCAAAAGTAGGACCAATTTCAGTCTTTAGAAAGCTGTGTTAGAACTGCGCATAGTTTTCTTGTTGTTAATATGATTATTTTTTAGCATTGAAGAACCATATCAAGGGACCAACGTAAAATAAGAAAATGAGAGCATTATAGCATCGGAGAGAAACGATTTAAAGGTGTCTAAGCACAGTTTCACAATTGTAACCATTGTATTAATTGCTCAGTGACAGCTTGTGACTGTAGAACATCATAATATGGTGTCGCTATTTTACGAAAAATTATGTTTAATTTGACGGAGATATTGCAAGTATGTTTGCAAGTAGTGAAGTAAGAAAATTATTTCTTAAGTAAAAACACGCATTCTCGGAAAAAAATTGCGAAAGGCTATGTTTATCACTTTCGATGGAAACTGTTAAAACTGAATTATATCATCACATAAACTAAGAAAACAGAAAGAGGTCTAGTTTTATCAGACTTTTGCAAGCGTTGAGAAATTATATGGTAAATATCCGCCGTCAGATTTAAAGTGTTTGTCAGGTTTAACTGAAAACTTTAAAATTATAGTAACCTATAGTAGGCTACCTGTGGTTTGAAGGTGCCAAATAAAACGTAAAATAAACCCGAAGCGTCATTGAGTCTAAGGCCGGTGTCAAGAAATAGAGTATCCCCCATACACGAGTATCCCCCTTAACGAAATGGAGTATTCAGTTTTGCATTTTTGGCGGTTTCTAAGTGTATTCAGTCGGATCAGTCAGGATGAAGAAGATAAATCATTGAAAATACTTAACCTCGACTCAAGTTGTTCTATTCCACCTTCAGAAGTGGTTCGCGATCTTGGAGTATTGTTAGACTGCAATCTAAACATGACTCAACACATTTCCGCCATTGCCAGAGCCTGCTATTTCCACATTCGCCGAATCAGACAAGTGAAGCGTTGCCTGGATGAAACCTGCCTCCGTATTCTCACACAATCCCTTGTCATCTCTCGCATCGACTACTGTAATCCCGTCCTATCTGGCCTCCCAACGTCGACACTTCAACCCCTCACATCTGTTCTGCACACTGCTGCTCGCCTAATAAAAGGTCTTGGCCCTAGAGATCACATCAAACAATCTCTTCAACAACTACACTGGCTTCCCATTCGCGCCCGTATCGCTTTCAAAATCTCCCTCCTCATGTATCATATCCATTCTGGAACCTCCCCTTCATATATGACGTCCATGGTCGTACCATGCTCTGCTTCAAATCCTAAAGGACTCAGATCAGCCACGCGAGGAGACTTTACCGTTCTTCGCACCAAGAGGAAGTTTGGAAATCGTTCTTTTGCTGTCTCTGGACCTAGGGAATGGAACAGTCTTCCAGCTACAATCCGTCAATGTTCATCTGCTACTCAATTTAAATCAAAATTAAAAACTTATCTATTCTCATTATACTATGACTAAGAACACAGCGCAACGCGCTCTCGTGCAAGACTTGTCTTGTTAAAGCGCGTTATAAATGTCTAATTGTATTGTATTGTATTGTATTGTATTCAGTCGTACTGTTTGGATTTACTGTACACATAACATTTTTAAATTGCGTATCTTTAGTTTGTAAGTCGACCTGAAATCAATTTATTTCGTTTTTGGTGATTTTCACTGGATTTTCGTCGAGGCTATCGTGATGCGTATACCGATGGGGTATAGAATGGTTTATCCCCCGGATACTCTAAACCGGTTTATTCCATCCGGGGGATAAATTCATACACCCCCCGGATAGTCCTAGGACGGATACTCTACTTCGTTATGCCGGCCCAGAAGAGAAATGGTGTATGTATGTCCAGAACCTCACAGCTTTCTGCATACTCCGCTCGCATTCGAGGTCAGGCTTTCTTTGCCGCACGATCAGATTGAGCGGCGCTTTACTGAAACATGTTTCCGAGAAATAACCAAAAGCAGTTATGACTTTGATGTTTGCTGTATTCTGCCATAAAAACGGCAGGAACTGTTACAAATAATTACACGCCTCCTAGAAGAGTGTTATTTGCCCGACAAATGAAACCAGAGGAGTTGTTTTATTAACGCACAAAAACGGCAAGAACTGTTAAAAATAATTATACACCTCTTTTAAGTATGCTACTCGCCTTATATATACTGAGAGCTTGCCAATGCGATGTTTGTGTCTTCCAAGTAATTTTATGTATTGGGGTATGTCAGACCCCACCTCACCTGAAACGTTACAATGCTTCACCTCACCTCCAAAGGGTTAAGAAACATTTCTTGTACACGACAATTGCTGCTACATAATATTATTGTTGAATTCGCATCAGATACCACATTGCATGTATCAAAAGACGTTATGAACAATATTTTTTATGTGGTTAAACAATGAACACTATGCCATTTTAATATTATGTTTGGACAGTCTTAAATGATGTCTTTTGGACGCTATGAATTCATTTCACTGCACTGTGTATGTTTTAAATTGTCGTGAACGGCTTTTGATGTCATATGACGACGTTAAACCTTGTTCTAAATAAATGCGCTGAGAGAAATGCATACGTGCGGCATACAGTGAAAGGCGATCATTGCTACGGGCATCCAAATGGCATGCAGTATTCTATGCAGCAAGAGAGTCCAGCGCCTGTAAATGCGGAGTCGATGAGAGGATGTTGGAGCGCCCTCTCTGTTGGAGGAGAAACTGGAAAAGATTCCGGGCGGAGCAGATGTTTACAATGGCAATGCAGAAAAACGGAATTTCGAAATGCATCAATGCGTTCACGATCTTATGTGAAATACTGGTCGTCATAGAAACAACGGCGTAACATAGCAACAGCTCAACATAGCAACGGAATAACATGTTGAATTTTAAGCAGATGACCAAACGTCGACATACGGAAGAAATTAGCATTAACATTAATCGATTAACATAGCAACGACGTAACTTAGCAACGGTGCAACATATCAACAACATTACATCACGACAACGGTTGAAACCGACAACGGCGTAACATGGCAACGCTGTTGCATAGTAGCGTAACCGAAAACTGTTGTAACACGGTAATATGGCAATGGTATAAACCAGCAACGATTTAAGCGTAACATAGCAACGGTGTTACATAGCAGCAGTGCACGAATTAAGATAGTAAAGATGGTAAGAGATGGTAACAGTGTAAAATAGCAACAGAGCAATAATGCGAGATAGTAACGGTGTTAGGTTGCGACGGCGTTACATAACAACGGCGTAACATAACAACGGTGTAACATAGCAACGGTGTAACATAGCAACGGTGTAACATAGCAACGGTGTAACATAGCAACGGTGTAACATAGCAACGGTGTAACATAGCAACCGTGTCATGCGGACTTTTCAGGAAAACATCCACGATGGAGTAACTAAACGACTTCAGATGTCGAGACGTTTTCATCGAGTTTTGCAATAATTTTCGTCTTTCTTTCTGTGTTTTGCGCGTCTTTTGCAGCGATGAAGGACGTCCTCCTCATCACTTTTCTCCTGCTGATGTCAGGTAAAGTTTTTCCAAAACCAATCGAATAAATTAAATAAAAATAAAACAAAATGCTGCAGATATCAGTTTGAACATCCAATCGAATTCTGTTCGTTCACGACTAGTTAACAAATAAATTACATAAAAGAAGAAATAAGTCAATAAAAATATAACTTCTTCATTCATCTCTTGTCTTTATTTCAGTTCACTCCCCCCATCCATCTACCACCACCACCACCACCACCACCACCACCACCACCACCACCACCACCACCACCACCACCACCATCCACCTATACGCCCGTCCATCCATCCATTATGTCAAGTTCGAAGTATAAATTATAAATTTGTAAAGCGCTTCTGACAGCATAAACTATTCAACGTTAAAGCCCCGAGGGAACATTAAAGTCTTCAAGCAGCGGGCAGAGGAGGGAGGGACCTTAGCCAATGTCTTAGAGCGTACAAAGGGGAAGGTCATTCCAAGAGGAAGGAGGACCCACAATTTCAAAGGCGTGTTGTTGTTGTTATTATTTATTATTATTATTATTATTATTATTATTATTATTATTATTATTATTATTATTATTATTATTATTATTATTATTATTATTATTATTATTATTATTATTATTATTATTTTTATTATTATTATTATTATTATTATTATTATTATTATTATTATTATTATTATTATTATTATTATTATTATTATTATTATTATTATTATTATTATTATTATTATTATTATTATTAAATAAATAAATTTATAACGCGCGAAAGGTCACACCGAAATGTGAATCTGCTGAATTTGTGAATTTGTTGGACCATAGCAGTCCTTGCCTGAGGGACAAATAGATGAAGACGGTCTAGAGAGCGAAGAGTACAAAGAGAAACAGCAGAGGTGGGCTTGCACATCAAATCACAAAGGTACTTGGGAGCCCGTCCTTGATGAGTTCTGGAAACCATGAGCAAGATCTTGCGAGGAAGGCGGGCAATGAGCCTAGCTGCCGAGTTCAGGACTGATTGAAGGGAGGATAGTCGTACCTTGGGAAGACCAGCCAGGAACGAATTACAGTAATCAATGCGAGTGAAAATAGAGTAGGAGACAGATCTCCTAACAGAACGCAAGCGCCTCAACTGGCAGAGGCAAGAACGCGTTGGGTTCAGATGATGTTCAGAGAACGTTAATCGGCAGCTAGTCTCACTGCCCGCCTTCCTCGCTTCTCTCACATTTGAATATAATATAATTGATGAACTGCATTGGCTTCCCGTTGCACCGCGAATCCGGTAAAAGGTCTTGTCCAGTGTGATATCTAAACCACGGACGAGAAAGCAAACGCAGGATACATCGCAGGATAGTAGTGGAAAATAAAGTTTAAGTTGCTGGAGTAATTGCAGTTGTTTGGCTAAATGCACTGAGGAGCTGAGAGGCGGTGGCTGTTGGCATAATTGAGCAGGCGACGACCTGGAAAGTGCGAAGCCATCAATCAGACCAGAGACGCCATTATCTGCGACTGACTTCAACGGCCGCTACTGTTAATACGGTTGTTAAGGATAAGCTGTTGTTGTTGTTGGCGGAGAAGGTGATGCCTGAGGAGGAGAATGATGACGACGATGATGATGACGGTGATTACGATGATGTGATGATGATGATGATGAGCAGGAGGAGGATTTAAAGGATGTGGAGGAGGAATGTGATAATGGCGATTAGGATGAATGTTATGATGACGATGATGATGATGATGATGATGATGATGATGATGATGATGATGATGATGATGATGATGATGATGATGATGATGATGATGATGATGATGATGATGATGATGATGATGATGATGATGATGATGATGATGATGATGATGATGATGATGATGATGATGATGATGATGATGATGATGACGAGAGAGACAATAGGTGTAGTAGCTATTGATTGTTAAGTTATTGGATTTGGAATAGAAATTTTCATTTTCCTCTTCTTCTTCTTCATCATCATTATCATCTTTTCTTCTTCTTTGGAAGACAGTTCAAGGAATGAAAGCGATCGAGTGAAAGACGGAGGGAGGGATGGAGGGAGGTAGGGACAGACGGACGGAGAGAAAGAAGCACACAGACACAGACAGACAGACAGACAGACAGAGATGGATGGTCAGACGGACGAAGGGACGGAGGGAGGGAGGGAGAGAGGGATGGATGGATGAACGGTTGATCCTTTAGGCCAATAAACTTGATCTATGTGGTTGGAATCCGTCAAGCGGGAAAAGAACGACGCAGCAAAAGACTTTTATTGGATCGGCCACGGACGAAAAGGTTCATTGGACACGACCACGGCTTTGATCGAGGACAGATCGAGAGAAATATTGAGGACGGTTCGGGGATAGATATACACACATGCGTACATACTTACTTACTTACAAAGAAAGTAACGAATCAACTCAGGGTCAAAATGTTCCTAAGAAGATCTTAAAACGATTGGTTTATAAACGGTCTTTTGTTAACCGATTATATATAGGTATACGTGGCACGGTAGTTAATTGGTCAGAGGGATTGCGTTGTAACGTACAGGGTACGGGTTCGATCCTCATCTATGAGATGTTCTTTTGGTAAGTTTTGTACTTCTGATCTCAGCTTTGGATGCACCCTTGATGTCGTAATAACGCTTGGGCTGAAATGAGAGAGATATATATATCGTAGATATTAAATGAAATAAAGGTGTCGTAAAAGAACCAGGTATTTTGTAGTAATTAAGTAAGTAAGTAAGTATATTCTTTAATAAAACCAATTGCATATCCGCACTCTGGTGTACATACATCTTAACAACAATCAACAGTTAATGTCAATACGAGTACAAAATTCTAACAATAAACGTCTTTCGCTGTAAATTATCTGCAAGAGGTACACAATGGTCGTGCGATCGCGGTCGCAGGGTATATTGTTGGGGCTTTTTGGTGGAAGTAAACTATGCAGTACGTGGCCCTGGTTCATCAGGACCGCAGAGAAAAGACGGGTGTCAGCTTCAAGACAAAGTCGCTCAAATTTTGGGTAGTCTTCAGGAAGATACTGGAGGCGGATTAGCTTGCTTATTACTGATTGAAGTCGGCATCTATCCTGTTGTCCCGCAAACCCCCACCATTCGTTGTTAAACGACCTCTTTCGGCTGATATGTTCGTCGACGTTGATACATTTTTATTTATAAAAGATCTGAGACTGGACAAAGTTTCGATTTAGGTAATTTAACGACATGTTGCTGTTAGGATTTAATGTTTGCATCATAACGATTATTTATCGACATCTTATCGAAACAAGTTTTGGAGCTATTTATTACAGCATTCATTCTCGCCATGATATAGCATAGGGAAGAGTCGAATTAGAGGTGTCTTAGAAGAACCCGTTTTTCGTAGTGTATAGCGTTCAGCGACACCTTATGGCTGCCTGGACCTCCTCAGTTTTCCAGAATTGAGACTGACACTACCTAGCATAACTGGCACGGACAGATAGTGGCGGAATTTGGTTGCGATTGAAAATATGAAAAATTTATAAGTTTCGTAGACGCGATTTCAATAGATCTAACTAGACAGTTAGAAAGAGGACAGTGGGAATGAAGGCACTGGGAAGAGGGGAGTGGGAAGAGGGCAATGGAAGGAGGGCAATCGGAAGAAGCAATGTTACTAGTATTCAGTGTCCAACGCCATCTCGCGGCTGCCAGAGCCGTCGTCGTCGACGTCATCTTAAAGAAAATAAATTTTCACGTTACTCAAAACGTTCAATTTAACCAACAATTAAAAAATTAAAAAGTTTCCATTTTTAATATAATTATGTTAGGCCTATGGCATCAAAGGCAGTTCCAGTCAATTCAAACGATTCAGTGAATAGTACGCTTCCTTAGGCAAAACCGAACGGTCAAGATCAAGGACAGATCTTATATATAGCGTCTGAAATAGCCGAATTAAAGGTGTCCAAGTATTGTCCAAAGTTTTACGTCATTTTGCGTCATCGAAGGCCATTAATGTCTATGGGAAGCATCGTTTCCACTTCTTTTGACACCGTGAAGTCATAAACCGGAAATTTCCACGTTAAGTCAGTGACTTTTTTAGGGGAGTGGCATGGGCAATAAGCCCTGCTTCATAGTTTTTTTTAATAAAAGAGATTAACCGTTCTCGCTCACCCAAATTAGCGAATTCCCACAAAACAGGAGAGGAGCACACCATTCGCGCAACAATGATATAGAGCGCATCATGTCATATAGACGATAATCAGTAAGCCTATGAGCCATCACGACACGCAATGCAAAAAAGGACTGCTTAGCTCTGGAGCATATGTTATTAATATGAAGGGAGAACCCGATTCTTTCAGAGAGTGTAACACCAGGGATCTTGAGATCAGTAATCCGGTCAATCCCAGCAATTGGCGGGATTGTGACATCATTTCGGTAATGGGGACAGGTTATGATAACTTCACAAGACTTGCTTGTATTTGAACGTAAGTTGCCGCTTTTGGACCATTGGAGCCAGTTCAGATTCGGTAGTAGAAATGCCTGATGCAGGTATCACCAAATAGCAGTCATCAGCATACTTAAACAGTCGGTTTCCCACATGGAGAGCCTTTAGACCAGAAATATTGTTACCAGAAAGCTATAGGGGGCCTACTCCCGATCCCTACACGAAACTGGCATTGCTATTCTTGTAAGGTGAGATAACACCACAGATCTTGGTATAATGCACTCGACGAAACAGTAATACAATTTTCGCATATCTCTACATAATTATATGATTGATGTGTTGTACTGGCTTCCTATCACTGCGCGCACCCATTATAAGAACCTCTTTCTAGTCTAAAAGGCGCAGCTGAGCAGTGCCCCAAAGTAGGCCCCTATCTTTCTGACTATATGCGAAAGCCGTTATCTGCGTCCTCATCTCGTTCCTTGCGCTCTGCTGATTGGCTAGATCTTTTGTTCCTAGGACTAGGACTGCCTTGGCTCAACGCCGGGCATTTGCTGGGTTGGTACCTCTACTTGGAATGACCTTCACAGTCCCCACATTAAGGGCTAGACTAATGACTAGTTTTTCCTCTTTGGTCTCTCGTTCTTTAAAGACGTTTTTTTTCCCCCGGGGTTTTCGTGCTGAGAGCGCTTCTGAATAGTTAGGCTATTCTGAGAGAAGCTATATATATCTTTAGATACAATACAATACAATACAATTATTACACAATTATACACACAGTCCGGAATTGGCAGTGAGCCCAGCTGTGCAGCAAAGCTATTGTGCCTTGCCCTGTCGAAGGCCTTATAAAAATTTAGTGAAATCTAAGGTACAAAAACATTTCACAAACACAAGATAGACAAGTCGATAATCATAGACATCACTCAATGAGCCGCGGTAGAAGCCAATCATTGTTATAATGAAAACCAGACTTATATAACGTCAAAGGCAACCAAAATACAGGTGTCGAAGTAAGACGCGATATTCGTATAATGCTCGTCTTAAACGAAATCTTGTGGCTGCCAGGGACATTGCACATTATGACTGATCTTTGTTACGAATTATCGCCATTGAAATTGCTCCATTTTAGCTGCATTTTTTGCTTTATTGTAAAGCATATATTTCAGGGAGCAATGCACTCTCAAGGCTAACACAGACTGAGGCAATTGTGTAATTGCTGGAAATGCTGTCATAATATCTGTGAAAAGAAATTAGGTCATCAGGACTTGTCATCCTTTTGTCTCACTTTACGACTACAACCACCTTTGGATGCCAAACAATAGTTTTCTTTTGAATATCAATCATTCGTATTTAAGATGGGAGATAAACAAAGGCGCTATATCATTCATTCATGAGGCGCCTATGTAAAACCTCTGCATGAATACAACATGTGCATATCTGGTAAACGACATTTTGCAAGTTAAGTAAAATACATTATAATATTTCAATTGTAGCAGAACATTTTCGTAGCGCCCTGGTATATTTTAGAAATTCGCATGCAGCATCGAACGCTTGGTGAAACAGTTCGAGCGTTCGAATCAATCTAGCTACTCTAATCAAGTCAAAATCCAATCCAATACAGAGCCGAGACGCATGTTTAATTGTTTGTTGCTATTTCCGTGTAATATCACAATTGCAAAGGACTCTTTGATGTTGGTAAAACATTGGAGAAAGATACCAGGTCGAATTCCAACAGATAAGAGAATTGCAACTGTTAAAGAACATTTGT